>JAUJEF010000266.1:0-139979 GCA_030444885.1 Citrus sp. QX-2021 | reverse complement strand
TGCCTGTGGCCTATTTTTGGTACACGGAGGCCCCTCGCAAAGTCTCGCGCTATTCCGAGTCCGGCAGACGAAGTTGGCCAGCCCCACCCCCCAAGGCTATAGCCCACCCATTTTTGTGGCCTTTTTAAGCTGGACGAACTTGGCGCCCCGGCCTTCGGGTGGTTATTTTTGGGCTCGGCTGTGCCCGCGGCCTATTCTTGGCACGCGGAGGCCCCTCGCAATGTCTCGCACCATTCCGAGTCCGGCGGACGAAGTTGGCCAGCCCCACCCCCCAAGGCTATAGCCCTCCCGTTTTTGTGGCCTTTTACCGCTGGACGAACTTGGCGCCCCGGCCTTCGGGCGGGTATTTTTGGGCGCGGCTGTGCCCGCGGCCTACTTTTTGCACACGGAGGCGCCTCGAAAAGTCTCGCGCCATTCCGAGTGCGGCAGACGAAGTTGGCCAGCCCCACCCCACAAGGCTATAGCCCACCCGTTGTTGTGGCCTTTTTCCGCTGGACGAACTTGGCGCCCCGGCCTTCGGGCGGGTATTTTTGGGCGCGGCTGTGCCCACGGCCTATTTTTGGCACACGGAGGCGCCTCGTAAAGTCTCGTACCATTCCGAGTCCGGCGGACGAAATTGGCCAGCCCCACCCCCCAAGGCTATAATCCACCCGTTTTTGTGGCCTTTTTCCGCAGGACGAACTTGGCGCCCCGGCCTCCGGGCGCGTATTTTTGGGCGCGGCTATGCCCGTTGCCTATTTTTGGCACACGGAGGCGCCTCGCAAAGTCTCGCGCCATTCCGAGACCGGCGGACGAAGTTCGCCAGCCCGACCCCCCAAGGCTATAGCCCACCCGTTTTTGTGGCCTTTTACCGCTGGACGAACTTGGCGCCCCGGTCTTCGGGCGGGTATTTTTGGGCGCGGCTGTGCGCGTGGACTATTTTTGGCACACGGAGGTGCCTCGCAAAGTCTCGCGCCATTCCGAGTCCGGCGGACGAAGTTGGCCAGCCCCACCCCCCAAGGCTAAAGCCCACCCGTTTTTGTGGCCTTTTTCCGCTGGACGAACTTGGCGCCCCGGCCTTCGGGCGCGTATTTTTGGGCGCGGCTATGCCCGTTGCCTATTTTTGGCACACGGAGGCGCCTCGCAAAGTCTCGCGCCATTCCGAGTCCGGCGGACGAAGTCGGCCAGGCCCACCCCCCAAGGCTATAACCCACCCGTTTTTGTGGCCTTTTTCCGCTGGACGAACTTCGCGCCCCGGCCTTCGGGCGCGTATTTTTAGTCGCGGCTATGCCCGCTGCCTATTTTTGGCACACAGAGGCGCCTCGCAAAGTCTCGCGCCATTCCGAGTCCGGCGGACGAAGTTCGCCAGCCCGACCCCCCAAGGCTATAGCCCACCCGTTTTTGTGGCCTTTTTCCGCTGGACGAACTTGGCGCCCCGGCCTTCGGGCGCGTATTTTTGGGCGCGGCTATGCCCGTTGCCTATTTTTGTCACACGGAGGCGCCTCGCAAAGTCTCGCGCCATTCCGAGTCCGGCGGACGAAGTTCGCCAGCCCGACCCCCCAAGGCTATAGCCCACCCGTTTTTGTGGCCTTTTACCGCTGGACGAACTTGGCGCCCCGGTCTTCGGGTGGGTATTTTTGGGCGCGGCTGTGCCCGCGGACTATTTTTGGCACACGGAGGTGCCTCGCAAATTCTCGCGCCTTTACAAGTCCGGCGGACGAAGTTGGCCAGCCCCACCCCCCAAGGCTATAGCCCACCCGTATTTGTGGCCTTTTTCCGCAGGACGAACTTGGCGCCCCGGCCTTCGGGAGGGTATTTTTGGGCATGGCTGTGTCCACGGCCTATTTTTGGTACACGGAGGCACCTCGCAAAGTCTCGCGCCATTCCGAGTCCGTTGGACGAAGTTGGCAAGCCCCACCCCCCAAGGCTATAGCCCACCCGTTTTTGTGGCCTTTTTCCGCAGGACGAACTTGGCGCCCCGGCCTTCGGGCGGGTATTTTTGGGCGCGGCTGTGCCCGCGGCCTATTTTTGTCACACGGAGGCGCCTCGTAAAGTCTCGCGCCATTACGAGTCCGGCGGACGAAGTCGGCCAACCACACCCCCCAAGGCTATAGCCCACCCGTTTTTGTGGCCTTTTACCGCTGGACGAACTTTGCGCCCCGGCCTTCGGGCGGGTATTTTTGGGTGCGGCTGTGCCCGCGGCCTATTTTTGGCACACGGAGGCGCCTCGCAAAGTCTCGCGCCATTCCGAGTCCGGCGAACGAAGTTGGCCAGCCCCACCCCGCAAGGCTATAGCCCACTCGTTTTTCTGGCCATTTTTCGCTGGACGAACTTGGCGCCCCGGCCTTCGGGCGGGTATTTTTGGGTACGGCTGTGCCCGCGGCCTATTTTTGGCACACGGAGGTGCCTCGCAAAGTCTCGCGCCATTCCGAGTCCGCGGACTTGGTTGGCAAGCCCCACCCCCAAGGCTATAGCCCACCCGTTTTGTGGACTTTTTCCGCAGGACGACTTGGCGCCCGGCCTTCGGGCGGGTATTTTTGGCGCGGCTGTGCCCGCGCCTTTTTTGGCACACGGAGGATCATCGCAGAGTCTCGGGCCATTACGAGTCCGGCGGACGGTTGGCTGACCCACCCCCAAGGCTATAGCCCACCCGTTTTTGTGGCCTTTTACCGCTGGACGAACTTGGCGCCCCGGCCTTCGGGCGGGTATTTTTGGGCGCGGCAGTGCCCGCGGCCTACTTTTGGCACACGGAGGCGCCTCGAAAAGTCTCGCGCCATTCCGAGTGCGGCAGACGAAGTTGGCCAGGCCCACCCCACAAGGCTATAGCCCACCCGTTGTTGTGGCCTTTTACCGCTGGACGAACTTGGCGCCCCGGCCTTCGGGCGGGTATTTTTGGGCGCGGCAGTGCCCGCGGCCTACTTTTGGCACACGGAGGCGCCTCTATAAGTCTCGCGCCATTCCGAAAAGGCGGCGGCAGATTTGTTGGCCAGGCCCACCCCACAAGGCTATAGCCCACCCGTTGTTGTGGCCTTTTTCCGCTGGACGAACTTGGCGCCCCGGCCTTCGGGCGGGTATTTTTGGGCGCGGCTGTGACCGCGGCCTATTTTTGGCACACGGAGGCACCTCGTAAAGTCTCGTACCATTCCGAGTCCGGCGGACGAAATTGGCCAGCCCCACCCCCCAAGGCTATAATCCACCCGTTTTTGTGGCCTTTTTCCGCAGGACGAACTTGGCGCCCCGGCCTTCGGGAGGGTATTTTTGGGCACGGCTGTGTCCACGGCCTATTTTTGGTACACGGAGGCACCTCGCAAAGTCTCGCGCCATTCCGAGTCCGGCGGACGAAGTTGGCCAGCCCCACCCACCAAGGCTATAGCCCACCCGTTTTTGTGGCCTTTTTCAGCTGGACGAACTTGGCACCCCGGCCTTCGGATGGGTATTTTTGGGCGGGGCTGTGCCCGCGGCCTATTTTTCGCACACGGAGGCTCCTCACAAAGTCTCGCGCCATTCCGAGTCCGGCAGACGAAGTTGGCCAGCCCCACCCCCCAAGGCTATAGCCCACCCGTTTTTGTGGCCTTTTTCCGCTAGACGAACTTGGCGGCCCGGCCTTCGGGCGTGTATTTTTGGGCACGGCTATGCCCACTGCTTATTTTTGGGACACGGAGGGACCTCGCCAAGTCTCGCGCCATTCCGAGTCCGGCGGACGAAGTTGGCCAGCCCCACCCCCCAAGGCTATAGCCCACCCGTTTTTGTGGCCTTTTTCCGCTGGACGAACTTGGCGGCCCGGCCTTCGGGCGTGTATTTTTGGGCACGGCTATGCCCACTGCTTATTTTTGGGACATGGAGGGACCTCGCAAAGTCTCGCGCCATTCCGAGTCCGGCGGACGAAGTTGGCTAGCCCCACCCCCCAAGGCTATAGACCACCCGTTTTTGTGGCCTTTTTCCGCTGGACGAACTTGGTGCCCCGGCCTTCGGGCGGGTATTTTTGTGCGCGGCTGTGACCGCGGCCTATTTTTTGCACACGGAGGTGCCTCGTAAAGTCTGGCGCCATTCCGAGTCCGGCGGATGAAGTTGGCCAGCCCCACCCCCCAAGGCTATAGGCCACCCGTTTTTGTGGTCTTTTTCCGCTGGACGAACATGGCGCCCCGGCCTTCGGGCAGGTATTTTTGGGCGAGGCTGTGCCCGCGGCCTATTTTTGGCACACGGAGGCGCCTCGCAAAGTCTCGCGCCATTCCGAGTCCGGCGGACGAAGTTGGTCAGCCCCACCCCCCAAGGCTATAGCCCACCCGTTTTTGTGGCCTTTTACCGCTAGACGAACTAGGCTGTGCCCGCAGCCTTCGGGAGGGTATTTTTGGGCGCGGCTGTGCCCGCGGCCTATTTTTGGCACACGGAGGTGCCTCGCAAAGTCTCACGCCATTCCGAGTCCGGCGTACGAAGTTGGCCAGCCTCACCCCCCAAGGCAATAGCCCACCCGTTTTTGTGGTCTTTTTCAGCTGGACGAACTTGGCGCCCCGGCCTTCGGGCACGTATTTTTGGGTACGGCTGTGCCCGCGGCCTATTTTTGGCACACGGAGGTGCCTTGCAAAGTCTCGCACCATTCTCAGTCCGGCGGACGAAGTTGGCCAGCCCCACCCCCCAAGGATATAGCCCACCCGTTTTTGTGGCTTTTTACCGCTGGACGAACTTGGCGCCCCGGCCTTCGGGAGGGTATTTTTGCGTGCGGCTATGCCCGCGGCATATTTTTGGCACACGGAGGTGCTTCGCAAAGTCTCGCGCCATTCCGAGTGCGGCGGACGAAGTGGGCCAGCCCCACCCCCCAAGGCTATAGCCCACCCGTTTTTGTGGCCTTTTTCCGCTGGACGAACTTGGCGCCCCCGCCTTCGGGCACGTATTTTTGGGCGCGGCTGTGCCCGCGGCCTATTTTTGGCACACGGAGGCGCCTCGCAAAGTCTCGCACCATTCCGAGTCCGGCGGGCGAAGTTGGCCAGCCCCACCCCCCAAGGCTATAGCCCACCCGTTTTTGTGGCCTTTTTCCGCTGGACGAACTTGGCGCCCCGGCCTTCGGGCCAGTATTTTTGGGCGCGGCTTTGCCCGCGGCCTATTTTTGGCACACGGAGGCGCATCGCATAGTCTCGCACCATTCCGAGTCCGACGGACGAAATTGGCCAGCCCCTCCCCCCAAGGCTATAGCCCACCCGTTTTTGTGGCCTTTTTCCGCTGGACGAACTTGGCGCCCCGGCCTTCGGGCGCGTATTTTTAGTCGCGGCTATGCCCGCTGCCTATTTTTGGCACACGGAACCGTCTCGCAAAGTCTCGCGCCATTCCGAGTCCGGCGGACGAAGTCGGCCAGCCCCACCCCCCAAGGCTATAACCCACCCGTTTTTGTGGCCTTTTTCCGCTGGACGAACTTGGCGCCCCGGCCTTCGGGCGCGTATTTTTAGTCGCGGCTATGCCCGCTGCCTATTTTTGGCACACGGAGGCGCCTCGCAAAGCCTCGCACCATTCCGAGTCCGGCGGACGAAGTAGGCCAGCCCCCCGCCCCAAGGCTATAGCCCACCCGTTTTTGTGTCCTTTTTCCGCTGGACGAACTTGGCGCCCCGGCCTTCGGGCGCGTATTTTTGGACGCGGCTATGCCCGTTGCCTATTTTTGGCACACGGAGGCGCCTCGCAAAGTCTCGCGCCATTCCGAGTCCGGCGGACGAAGTCAGCCAGCCCCACCCCCCAAGGCTATAACCCACCCGTTTATGTGGCCTTTTTCCGCTGGACGAACATGGCGCCCCGGCCTTCGGGCAGGTATTTTTGGGCGAGGCTGTGCCCGCGGCCTATTTTTGGCACACGGAGGCGCCTCGCAAAGTCTCGCGCCATTCCGAGTCCGGCGGACGAAGTTGGTCAGCCCCACCCCCCAAGGCTATAGCCCACCCGTTTTTGTGGCCTTTTACCGCTAGACGAACTAGGCTGTCCCCGCAGCCTTCGGGAGGGTATTTTTGGGCGTGGCTGTGCCCGCGGCCTATTTTTGGCACACGGAGGTGCCTCGCAAAGTCTCACGCCATTCCGAGTCCGCGCGCGACGGTTGGCCAGCCTCACCCCCCAAGGCAATAGCCCACCCGTTTTTGTGGTCTTTTTCAGCTGGACGAACTTGGCGCCCCGGCCTTCGGGCACGTATTTTTGGGTACGGCTGTGCCCGTGGCCTATTTTTGGCACACGGAGGTGCCTTGCAAAGTCTCGCACCATTCTCAGTCCGGCGGACGAAGTTGGCCAGCCCCACCCCCCAAGGATATAGCCCACCCGTTTTTGTGGCTTTTTACCGCTGGACGAACTTGGCGCCCCGGCCTTCGGGAGGGTATTTTTGCGTGCAGCTATGCCCGCGGCATATTTTTGGCACACGGAGGCGCTTCGCAAGTCTCGCGCCATTCCGAGTCATGGGCGGATTTGGTTGGCCAGCCCCACCCCCCAAGGATATAGCCCACCCGTTTTTGTGGCCTTTTTCCGCTGGACGAACTTGGCGCCCCCGCCTTCGGGCACGTATTTTTGGGCGCGGCTGTGCCCGCGGCCTATTTTTGGTACACGGAGGCGCCTCGCAAAGTCTCGCACCATTCCGAGTCCGGCGGACGAAGTAGGCCAGCCCCACCCCCCAAGACGAAAGCCCACCCGTTTTTTTGGCCTTTTTCCGCTGGACGAACTTGGCGCCCCGGCCTTCGGGCGCGTATTTTTGGGCGCGGCTATGCCCGTTGCCTATTTTTGGCACACGGAGGCGCCTCGCAAAGTCTCGCGCCATTCCGAGTCCGGCGGACGAAGTCAGCCAGCCCCACCCCCCAAGGCTATAACCCACCCGTTTTTGTGGCCTTTTTTTGCTGGACGAACATGGCGCCCCGGCCTTCGGGCTGGTATTTTTGGGCGAGGCTGTGCCCGCGGCCTATTTTTGGCACACGGAGGCGCCTCGCAAAGTCTCGCGCCATTCCGAGTCCGGGGGTCGTATTTGGCCATCCCCCCCCCCCCAAAGCTATAGCCCACCCGTTTTTTTGGCCTTTTTCCGCTGGACGAACTTGGCGCCCCGGCCTTCGGGCGCGTATTTTTGGGCGCGGCTGTGCCCGCGGCCTATTTTTGGCACACGGAGGCCCCTCGCAAAGTCTCGCGCCATTCCGAGTCCGGCGGACGAAGTCGGCCAGCCCCACCCCCCAAGGCTATAACCCACCCGTTTTTGTGGCCTTTTTCCGCTGGACTAACATGGCGCCCCGGCCTTCGGGCGCGTATTTTTGGGCGCGGCTATGCCCGTTGCCTATTTTTGGCACACGGAGGCGCCTCGCAAAGTCTCGCGCCATTCCGAGTCCGGCGGACGAAGTCAGCCAGCCCCACCCCCAAGGCTATAACCCACCCGCTTTTGTGGCCTTTTTTGCTGGGACGAACATGGCGCCCGGCCTTCGGGCAGGTATTTTGGGCGAGGCTGTGCCCGCGGCCTATTTTTGGCACACGGAGGCGCCTCGCCAAGTCTCGCGGCATTCCGAGTCGGGCGGACGTTGGTCAGCCCCACCCCCAAGGCTATAGCCCACCCGCTTTTGTGGCCTTTTACCGCTAGACGAACTAGGCTGTGCCCGCAGCCTTCGGGAGGGTATTTTTGGCGCGGCTGTGCCCAAGGCCTATTTTTGGCACACGGAGGTGCCTCGCAAAGTCTCACGCCATTCCGAGTCCGGCGTACGAAGTTGGCCAGCCTCACCCCCCAAGGCAATAGCCCACCCGTTTTTGTGGTCTTTTTCAGCTGGACGAACTTGGCGCCCCGGCCTTCGGGCACGTATTTTTGGGTACGGCTGTGCCCGTGGCCTATTTTTGGCACACGGAGGTGCCTTGGAAAGTCTCGCACCATTCTCAGTCCGGCGGACGAAGTTGGCCAGCCCCACCCCCCAAGGATATAGCCCACCCGTTTTTGTGGCTTTTTACCGCTGGACGAACTTGGCGCCCCGGCCTTCGGGAGGGTATTTTTGCGTGCAGCTATGCCCGCGGCATATTTTTGGCACACGGAGGCGCTTCGCAAAGTCTCGCGCCATTCCGAGTGCGGCGGACGAAGTTGGCCAGCCCCACCCCCCAAGGCTATAGCCCACCCGTTTTTGTGGCCTTTTTCCGCTGGACGAACTTGGCGCCCCCGCCTTCGGGCAGGTATTTTTGGGCGCGGCTATGCCCGTTGCCTATTTTTGGCACACGGAGGCGCCTCGCAAAGTCTCGCGCCATTCCGAGTCCGGCGGACGAAGTCGGCCAGCCCCACCCCCCAAGGCTATAACCCACCCGTTTTTGTGGCCTTTTTCCGCTGGACGAACATGGCGCCCCGGCCTTCGGGCAGGTATTTTTGGGCGAGGCTGTGCCCGCGGCCTATTTTTGGCACACGGAGGCGCCTCGCAAAGTCTCGCGCCATTCCGAGTCCGGCGGACGAAGTTGGCCCCCAAGGCTATAGCCCACCCGTTTTTGTGGCCTTTTTCCGCTGGACGAACTTGGCGCCCCGGCCTTCGGGCGGGTATTTTTTGGCGCGGCTGTGCCCGCGGCCTATTTTTGGGACACGGAGGGGCCTCGCAACGTCTCGCGCCATTCCGAGTCCGGCGGACGAAGTTGGCCAGCCCCACCCCCCAAGGCAATAGCCCACCCGTTTTTGTGGCCTTTCTCAGTTGGAAGAACTCGACGCCCCGGCCTTCGGGCACGTATTTTTGGGTACGGCTGTGCCCGCGGCCTACTTTTGGTACACGGCGGCACCTCGTAAAGTCTCGCGCCATTCCGAGTCCGGCGGAAGAAGTTGGCCAGCCCCACCCCCCAAGGCTATAGCCCACCAGTTTTTGTGGCCTTTTTCCGCTAGACGAACTTGGCGCCCCGGCCTTCAGGCGGGTATTTTTGGGCGCGGCTGTGCCCGCGGCCTATTTTTGGCACACGGAGGCGCCTCGCAAAGTCTCGCGCCATTCCGAGTCCGGCGGACGAAGTTGGTCAGCCTCACCCCCCAAGGCTAAAGCCCACCCGTTTTTGTGGCCTTTTACCGCTAGACGAACTAGGCTGTGCCCGAGGCCTTCGGGCGGGTATTTTTGGGTGCGGCTGTGCCCGCGGCCTGCGGGCGGGTATTTTTGGGCGCGGCTGTGCCCGCGGCCTATTTTTGGCACACGGAGGTTCCTCGCAATGTCTCGCGCCATTCCAAGTCCGGCGGACGAAGTTGGCCAGCCCCACCCCCCAAGGCTATAGCCCACCCGTTTTTGTGGCCTTTTTCCGCTGGACGAACTTGGCGCCCCGGTCTTCGGATACGTATTTTTGGGCGCGGCTGTGCCCGCGGCCTATTTTTGGTACACGGAGGCGCCTCGCAAAGTCTCGCGCCATTCCAAGTCCGGCGGACGAAGTTGGCCAGCCCCACCCCCCAAGGCTATAGCCCACCCGTTTTTGTGGCCTTTTTACCGCTTGACGAACTTGGCGCCTGGCCTTCGGGCATGTATTTTTGGGCGCCGCTGTTTCAAGGCCTATTTTTGGTACACGGAGATGCCTCGCAATGTCTCGCGCCATTCCAAGTCCGGCGGACGAGTTGGCCAGCCCCTACCCCCAAGGCTATAGCCCACCCGTTTTTGTGGCCTTTTTCCGCTGGACGAACTTGGCGCCCCGGCCTTCGGATACGTATTTTTGGGATCGGCTGGGCCCGCGGCCTATTTTTGGCACACGGAGGCGCCTCGCAAAGTCTCGCGCCATTCCGAGTCCGGCGGACGGTCGGCCAGCCCCACTCCCAAGGCTATAGCCCACCCGTTTTGTGGCCTTTTACCGCTTGACGAACTTGGCGCCCGGCCTTCGGGCGGGTATTTTTAGCGCGGCTGTACCCGCGTCCTATTTTTGGCAAACGGAGGCGCTTCGCAAAGTCTCGTGCCATTTCGAGTCCGCGGACGGCTGGCCAGCCCCACCCCTAGGCTATAGCCCCCGTGATTGTGGCCTTTTTCCGCTGACGAACTTGGCTCCCGGCCTTCGGGCGGGTATTTTTAGGCTCAACTGTGCCAAGGCCTATTTTTGGTACACGGAGGCACCTCGCAAAGTCTCGCGCCATTCCGATTCCGGCGGAGGAAGTTGGCCAGCCCCACCCCCAAGGCTATAGCCCACCCGCTTTTGTGGCCTTTTTCCGCTAGGGACGAACTTGGCGCCCGGCCTTCAGGCGGTATTTTGGGCGCGGCTGTGCCCATGGACTATTTTTGGCACACGGAGGCGCCTTGCAAAGGCTCGCGCCATTCCGAGTCCGGGGCGGCGGTTGGCCAGCCCCACCCCCAAGGCTATAGCCCACCCGCTTTTGTGGCCTTTTTCCGCTGGACGAACTTGGCGCGCCGGCCTTCGGGCTGTTATTTTTGGGCACGGCTGTGCCCACGGCCTATTTTTGGCAAACGGAGGCGCCTCGAAAAGTCTCGTGCCATTTCGAGTCCAGCGGACGAAGCTGGCCAGCCCCACCCCCCTAGGCTATAGCCCACCCGTTTTTGTGGCCTTTTTCCGCTGGACGAACTTGGCGCCCCGGCCTTCGGGCATGTATTTTTGGGCGCGGCTGTGCCCGCGGCCTATTTTTGGTGCACAGAGGTGCTTCACAAAGTCTCGCGCCATTCCGAGTGCGGCGGACGAAGTGGGCCAGCCCCACCCCGCAAGGCTATAGCCCAACCGTTTTTGTGGCCTTTTACCGCTTGACGAACTTGGCGCCCCGGCCTTCGGGCTTGTATTTTTGGGCGCGGCTGTGCCCGCGGCCTATTTTTGGCAAACGGAGGCGCCTCGCAAAGTCTCGTTCCATTTCAAGTCCGGCGGACGAAGCTGGCCAGCCCCACCGCCCAAGGCTATAGCCCACCCGTTTTTGTGGCCTTTTACCGCTTGACGAACTTGGCGCCCCGGCCTTCGGGTGGGTATTTTTGGGCGCGGCTGTGCCCGCGGCCTATTTTTGGCAAACGGAGGCGCCTCGCAAAGTCTCGTGCCATTTCGAGTCCGGCGGACGAAGCTGGCCAGCCCCACCCCCCTAGGCTATAGCCCACCCGTATTTGTGGCCTTTTTCCGCTGGACGAACTTGGTTCCCCGGCCTTCGGGCGGGTATTTTTGGGCTCATCTGTGCCCGCGGCCTATTTTTGGTACACGGAGGCACCTCGCAAAGTCTCGCGCCATTCCGAATTCGGCGGACGAAGTTGGCCAGCCCCACCGCCCAAGGCTATAGCCCACCCGTTTTTGTGGCCTTTTACCGCTTGACGAACTTGGTGCCCCGGCCTTCGGGCATGTATTTTTGGGCGCGGCTGTGCCCGCGGACTATTTTTGGCACACGGAGGCGCCTTGCAAAGGCTCGCGCCATTCCGAGTCCGGCGGCGAAGTTGGCCAGCCCCACCCCCCAAGGCTATAGCCCACCCGTTTTTGTGGCCTTTTTCCGCTGGACGAACTTGGCGCGCCGGCCTTCGGGCTGTTATTTTTGGGCACGGCTGTGCCCACGGCCTATTTTTGGCAAACGGAGGCGCCTCGAAAAGTCTCGTGCCATTTCGAGTCCAGCGGACGAAGCTGGCCAGCCCCACCCCCCTAGGCTATAGCCCACCCGTTTTTGTGGCCTTTTTCCGCTGGACGAACTTGGCGCCCCGGCCTTCGGGCATGTATTTTTGGGCGCGGCTGTGCCGCATGCCTATTTTTGTGGGGCACAGATGTGCTTCTCAAAGTCTCGCGCCATTCCGAGTGCGGCGGACGAAGTGGGCCAGCCCCACCCCGCAAGGCTATAGCCCAACCGTTTTTGTGGCCTTTTACCGCTTGACGAACTTGGCGCCCCGGCCTTCGGGCTTGTATTTTTGGGCGCGGCTGTGCCCGCGGCCTATTTTTGGCAAACGGAGGCGCCTCCCAAAGTCTCGTTCCATTTCAAGTCCGGCGGACGAAGCTGGCCAGCCCCACCGCCCAAGGCTATAGCCCACCCGTTTTTGTGGCCTTTTACCGCTTGACGAACTTGGCGCCCCGGCCTTCGGGTGGGTATTTTTGGGCGCGGCTGTGCCCGCGGCCTATTTTTGGCAAACGGAGGCGCCTCGCAAAGTCTCGTGCCATTTCGAGTCCGGCGGACGAAGCTGGCCAGCCCCACCCCCCTAGGCTATAGCCCACCCGTATTTGTGGCCTTTTTCCGCTGGACGAACTTGGTTCCCCGGCCTTCGGGCGGGTATTTTTGGGCTCATCTGTGCCCGCGGCCTATTTTTGGTACACGGAGGCACCTCGCAAAGTCTCGCGCCATTCCGATTTCGGCGGACGAAGTTGGCCAGCCCCACCGCCCAAGGCTATAGCCCACCCGTTTTTGTGGCCTTTTACCGCTTGACGAACTTGGTGCCCCGGCCTTCGGGCATGTATTTTTGGGCGCTGCTGTGCCCAAGGGGTCTTTTTTTGCACACGGAGGTGCCTCGCAATGTCTCGCGCTATTCCAAGTCCGGCGGACGAAGTTGGCCAGCCCCACCCCCCAAGGCTATAGCCCACCCGTTTTTGTGGCCTTTTTCCGCTGAACGAACATGGCGCCCCGGCCTTCGGGCGGGTATTTTTGGGCGCGGCTGTGCCCGTGGCCTATTTTTGGCACACGGAGGCCCCTCACAAAGTCTCGCGCTCTTCCGAGTCTTGCGGACGAAGTTGGCCAGCCCCACCCCCCAAGGCTATAGCCCACCCGTTTTTGTGGCCTTTTACCGCTTGATGAACTTGGCGCCCCGGCCTTCGGGTACGTATTTTTGGGCGCAGCTGTGCCCGCGGCCTATTTATGCCACACGGAGGCGCCTCACAAAGTCTCGCGCCATTCCGAGTTCGGCGGACGAAGTTGGCCAGCCCCACCGCCCAAGGCTATAGCCCACCCGTTTTTGTGGCCTTTTACCGCTTGACGAACTTGGCGCCCCGGCCTTCGGGTGGGTATTTTTGGGCGCGGCTGTGCCCGCGGCCTATTTTTGGCAAACGGAGGCGCCTCGCAACGTCTCGTGCCATTTCGAGTCCGGCGGACGAAGCTGGCCAGCCCCACCCCCCTAGGCTATAGCCCACCCGTATTTGTGGCCTTTTTCCGCTGGACGAACTTGGTTCCCCGGCCTTCGGGCGGGTATTTTTGGGCTCAACTGTGCCCGCGGCCTATTTTTGGTACACGGAGGCACCTCGCAAAGTCTCGCGCCATTCCGAGTTCGGCGGACGAAGTTGGCCAGCCCCACCGCCCAAGGCTATAGCCCACCCGTTTTTGTGGCCTTTTACCGCTTGACGAACTTGGCGCCCCGACCTTCGGGCGGGTATTTTTGGGCGCGGCTGTGCCCGCGGCCTATTTTTGGCAAACGGAGGTGCCTTGCAAAGGCTCGAGCCATTCCGAGTCCGGCGGCGAAGTTGGCCAGCCCCACCCCCCAAGGCTATAGCCCACCCGTTTTTGTGGCCTTTTTCCGCTGGACGAACTTGGCGCCCCGGCCTTCGGGCTGTTATTTTTGGGCGCGGCTGTGCCCGCGGCCTATTTTTGGCACACGGAGGCCCCTCACAAAGTCTCGTGCCATTCCGAGTCCAGCGGACGAAGTTGGCCAGCCCCACCCCCCAAGGCTATAGCCCACCCGTTTTTGTGGCCTTTTACCGCTTGACGATCTTGGCGCCCCGGCCTTCGGGCACGTATTTTTGGGCGCGGCTGTATCCGCGGCCTATTTATGGCACACGGAGGCGCCTCGCAAAGGCTCGTGCCATTCCTAGTCCGGCGGACGAAGTGGGCCAGCTCCACCCCCCAAGGCTGTAGCCCACCCGTTTTTGTGGCTTTTTTCCGCTGGACGAATTTGGCGCCCCAGCCTTCGGGCGGTTATTTTTTTGCGCGGCTTTCCCCGCGGCCTATTTTTGGCACACGGAGGCCCCTCGCAAAGTCTCGCGCCATTCCGAATCCGGCGGACGAAGTAGGCCCGCCCCACCACCCAAGGCTATAGCCCACCCGTTTTTGTGGCCTTTTACCGCTTGATGAACTTGGCGCCCTGGCCTTCGGGCACGTATTTTTGGGCGCGGCTGTGCCCGCGGCCTATTTATGCCACACGGAGGTGCCTCACAAAGTCTCGCGCCATTCCGAGTTCGGCGGACGAAGTTGGCCAGCCCCACCGCCCAAGGCTATAGCCCACCCGTTTTTGTGGCCTTTTACCGCTTGACGAACTTGGCGCCCCGGCCTTCGGGTGGGTATTTTTGGGCGCGGCTGTGCCCGCGGCCTATTTTTGGCAAACGGAGGTGCCTCGCAAAGTCTCGTGCCATTTCGAGTCCGGCGGACGAAGCTGGCCAGCCCCACCCCCCTAGGCTATAGCCCACCCGTATTTGTGGCCTTTTTCCGCTGGACGAACTTGGTTCCCCGGCCTTCGGGCGGGTATTTTTGGGCTCAACTGTGCCCGCGGCCTATTTTTGGTACACGGAGGCACCTCGCAAAGTCTCGCGCCATTCCGAATTCGGCGGACGAAGTTGGCCAGCCCCACCGCCCAAGGATATAGCCCACCCGTTTTTGTGGCCTTTTACCGCTTGACGAACTTGGTGCCCCGGCCTTCGGGCATGTATTTTTGGGCGCGGCTGTGCCCGCGGCCTATTTTTTGCACACGGAGGTGCCTCGCAATGTCTCGCGCTATTCCAAGTCCGGCGGACGAAGTTGGCCAGCCCCACCCCCCAAGGCTATAGCCCACCCGTTTTTGTGGCCTTTTTCCGCTGGACGAACATGGCGCCCCGGCCTTCGGGCGGGGAATTTTGGCCGCGGCTGTGCCCAGCGGTCTATTTTTGGCACACGGAGGTGCCTCTCAATGTCTCGCGCTCTTCCCAGTCCGGCGGACGAAGTTGGCCAGCCCCACCCCCCAAGGCTATAGCCCACCCGTTTTTGTGGCCTTTTACCGCTTGATGAACTTGGCGCCCCGGCCTTCGGGCACGTATTTTTGGGCGCAGCTGTGCCCGCGGCCTATTTATGCCACACGGAGGCGCCTCACAAAGTCTCGCGCCATTCCGAGTTCGGCGGACGAAGTTGGCCAGCCCCACCGCCCAAGGCTATAGCCCACCCGTTTTTGTGGCCTTTTACCGCTTGACGAACTTGGCGCCCCGGCCTTCGGGTGGGTATTTTTGGGCGCGGCTGTGCCCGCGGCCTATTTTTGGCAAACGGAGGCGCCTCGCAACGTCTCGTGCCATTTCGAGTCCGGCGGACGAAGCTGGCCAGCCCCACCCCCCTAGGCTATAGCCCACCCGTATTTGTGGTCTTTTTCCGCTGGACGAACTTGGCGCCCCGGCCTTCGGGCAGGTATTTTTGGGCGCGGCTGTGCCCGCGGCCTATTTTTTGCACACGGAGGTGCCTCGCATAGTCTCGCGCCATTCCGAGTCCGGCGGACGAAGTGGGCCGGCCCCACCCCCCAAGGCTATAGCCCACCGGTTTTTGTGGCCTTTTACCGCTGGACGAATTTCGCGCCCCGGCCTTCGGGCGGGTATTTTTGGGCGCGGCTGTGCCCGCGGCCTATTTTTGTCACACGGAGGTGCCTCGCATAGTCTCGCGCCATTCCGAGTCCGGCGGACGAAGTCGGCCTGCCCCACCCCCCAAGGCTATAGCCCACCCATTTTTGTGGTCTTTTTCCGCTGGACGAACTTGGCGCCCCGGCCTTCGGGCGGTTATTTTTGGGCGCGGCTGTGCCCGTGGCCTATTTTTGGCACACGGAGGCCCCTCGCAGAGTCTCGCGCTATTCCAAGTCCGGCGGACGAAGTTGGCCTGCCCCACCCCCCAAGGCTATAGCCCACCCGTTTTTGTGGCCTTTTTCTGCTGGACGAACTTTGCGCCACGGCCTTCGGGCGGTTATCTTTTGGCGAGGCTGTGCCCGTGGCCTATTTTTGGCACACGGAGGCCCCTCATAAAGTCTCGCGCCATTCCGAGTCCGGCGGACGAAGTAGGCCAGCCCCACCCCCCAAGGCTATAGCCCACCCGTTTTTGTGGCCTTTTACCGCTGGACGAATTTCGCGCCCCGGCCTTCGGGAGGGTATTTTTGGGCGCGGCTGTGTCCGCGGCCTATTTTTGGCACACGGAGGCGCCTCGCCAAGTCTCGTGCCATTCAGAGTCCGGCGGACAAAGTTGGCCAGCCCCATCCCCCAAGGCTATAGCCCACCCGTTTTTGTGGCCTTTTACCGCTGGACGAACTTGGCGCCCCGGCCTTCGGGCAGGTATTTTTGGGCGCGGCTGTGCCCGCGGCCTATTTTTGGCACACGGAGGTGCCTCGCATAGTCTCGCGCCATTCCGAGTCCGGCGGACGAAGTTGGCCTGCCCCACCCCCCAAGGCTATACCCCACCCGTTTTTGTGGTCTTTTTTTGCTGGACGAACTTGGCGCCCCGGCCTTCGGGCGGTTATTGTTGGGTGCGGCTGTGCCCGCGGCCTATTTTTGGCACACGGAGGTGCGTCGCATAGTCTCGCGCCATTCCGAGTCCGGCGGACGAAGTTGGCCTGCCCCACCCCACAAGGCTCTAGCCCACCCGTTTTTGTGGCCTTTTTCCGCTGGACGAACTTGGCGCCCCGACCTTCGGGCGGTTATTTTTGGCCGCGGCTGTGCCCGTGGCCTATTTTTGGCACACGGAGGCCCCTCGCAGAGTCTCGCGCCATTCCAAGTCCGGCGGACGAAGTTGGCCTGCCCCACCCCCCAAGGCTATAGCCCACCCGTTTTTGTGGCCTTTTTCTGCTGGACGAACTTTGCGCCACGGCCTTCGGGCGGTTATCTTTTGGCGAGGCTGTGCCCGCGGCCTATTTTTGGCACACGGAGGTGCCTCGCATAGTCTCGCGCCATTCCGAGTTCGGCGGACGAAGTTGGCCTGCCCCACCCCCCAAGGCTATAGCCCACCCGTTTTTGTGGTCTTTTTCCGCTGGACGAACTTGGCGCCCCGGCCTTCGGGCGGTTATTTTTGTGTACGGCTGTGCTCGCGGCCTATTTTTGGCACTCGGAGGCCCCTCGTAAAGTCTCACGCCATTCCGAGTCCGGCGGACGAAGTAGGCCAGCCCCACCCTCCAAGGCTATAGCCCACCCGTTTTTGTGGCCTTTTACCGCTGGACGAATTTCGCGCCCCGGCCTTCGGGCGGGTATTTTTGGGCGCGGCTGTGCCCGCGGCCTATTTTTGGCACACGGAGGCGCCTCGCCAAGTCTCGTGCCATTCAGAGTCCGGCGGACGAAGTTGGCCAGCCCCACCCCCCAAGGCTATAGCCCACCCGTTTTTGTGGCCTTTTACCGCTGGACGAACTTGGCGCCCCGGCCTTCGGGCAGGTATTTTTGGGCGCGGCTGTGCCCGCGGCCTATTTTTGGCACACGGAGGTGCCTCGCATAGTCTCGCGCCATTCCGAGTCCAGCGGACGAAGTTGGCCTGCCCCACCCCCCAAGGCTATACCCCACCCGTTTTTGTGGTCTTTTTTTGCTGGACGAACTTGGCGCCCCGGCCTTCGGGCGGTTATTGTTGGGCACGGCTGTGCCCGCGGCCTATTTTTGGCACACGGAGGTGCGTCGCATAGTCTCGCGCCATTCCGAGTCCGGCGGACGAAGTCGGCCTGCCCCACCCCACAAGGCTCTAGCCCACCTGTTTTTGTGGCCTTTTTCCGCTGGACGAACTTGGCGCCCCGGCCTTCGGGCGGTTATTTTTGGCCGCGGCTGTGCCCGTGGCCTATTTTTGGCACACGGAGGCCCCTCGCAGAGTCTCGCGCCATTCCAAGTCCGGCGGACGAAGTTGGCCTGCCCCACCCCCCAAGGCTATAGCCCACCCGTTTTTGTGGCCTTTTTCTGCTGGACGAACTTTGCGCCACGGCCTTCGGGCGGTTATCTTTTGGCGAGGCTGTGCCCGCGGCCTATTTTTGGCACACGGAGGTGCCTCGCATAGTCTCGCGCCATTCCGAGTTCGGCGGACGAAGTTGGCCTGCCCCACCCCCCAAGGCTATAGCCCACCCGTTTTTGTGGTCTTTTTCCGCTGGACGAACTTGGCGCCCCGGCCTTCGGGCGGTTATTTTTGTGTACGGCTGTGCTCGCGGCCTATTTTTGGCACACGGAGGCCCCTCGTAAAGTCTCACGCCATTCCGAGTCCGGCGGACGAAGTAGGCCAGCCCCACCCTCCAAGGCTATAGCCCACCCGTTTTTGTGGCCTTTTACCGCTGGACGAATTTCGCGCCCCGGCCTTCGGGCGGGTATTTTTGGGCGCGGCTGTGCCCGCGGCCTATTTTTGGCACACGGAGGCGCCTCGCCAAGTCTCGTGCCATTCAGAGTCCGGCGGACGAAGTTGGCCAGCCCCACCCCCCAAGGCTATAGCCCACCCGTTTTTGTGGCCTTTTACCGCTGGACGAACTTGGCGCCCCGGCCTTCGGGCAGGTATTTTTGGGCGCGGCTGTGCCCGCGGCCTATTTTTGGCACACGGAGGTGCCTCGCATAGTCTCGCGCCATTCCGAGTCCGGCGGACGAAGTCGGCCTGCTCCACCCCCCAAGGCTATAGCCCACCCGTTTTTGTGGTCTTTTTCCGCTGGACGAACTTGGCGCCCCGGCCTTCGGGCGGTTATTTTTGGGCGCGGCTGTGCCCATGGCCTATTTTTGGCACACGGAGGCCCCTCGTAAAGTCTCGCGCCATTCCGAGTCCGAGGCGGACGAATTTGTAGGCCAGCCCCACCCCCAAGGCTATAGCCCACCCGTTTTGTGGCCTTTTACCGCTGGACGAATTCGCGCCCGCCTTCGGGCGGGTATTTTTTGGCGCGGCTGTGCCCGCGGCCTATTTTTGGCACACGGAGGCACCTCGTAAAGTCTCGTGCCATTCCGAGTCCGGCGGACAAAGTTGGCCAGCCCCACCCCCCAAGGCTATAGCCCACCCGTTTTTGTGGCCTTTTTCCGCTGGAGGAACTTGGCGCCCCAGCCTTCGGGCAGGTATTTTTCGGCGTGGCTGTGCCCGCAGCCTATTTTTGGCACAAGGAGGTACCTCGTAAAGTCTCGTGCCATTCCGAGTCCGGCGGACGAAGTTGGCCAGCCCCACCCCCCAAGGCTATAGCTCATCCGTTTTTGTGGCCTTTTTCCGCCGGACGAACTTGGCGCCGTGGCCTTCGGGCGGTTATTTTTGGGCGCGGCTGTGCCTGTGGCCTGTTTTCGGCACACGGAGGCGCCTCGCAAAGTCTCGCGCCATTCCGAGTCCGGCGGACGAAGTTGGCAAGCCCCACCCCCCAAGGCTATAGCCCACCCGTTTTTGTGGCCTTTTTCCGCTGGACGAACTTTGCGCCACGGCCTTCGGGCGGTTATCTTTTGGCGCGGCTGTGCCCGCGGCCTATTTTTGGCACACGGAGGCCCCTCGCAAAGTCTCGCGCCATTCAGAGTCCGGCGGACGAAGTGGGCCGGCCCCACCCCCCAAGGCTATAGCCCACCCGTTTTTGTGGCCTTTTACCGCTGGACGAATTTCGCGCCCCGGCCTTCGGGCGGGTATTTTTGGGCGCGGCTGTGCCCGCGGCCTATTTTTGTCACACAGAGGTGCCTCGCATAGTCTCGCGCCATTCCGAGTCCGGCGGACGAAGTCGGCCTGCCCCACCCCCCAAGGCTATAGCCCACCCATTTTTGTGGTCTTTTTCCGCTGGACGAACTTGGCGCCCCGGCCTTCGGGCGGTTATTTTTGGGCGCGGCTGTGCCCGTGGCCTATTTTTGGCACACGGAGGCCCCTCGCAGAGTCTCGCGCCATTCCAAGTCCGGCGGACGAAGTTGGCCTGCCCCACCCCCCAAGGCTATAGCCCACCCGTTTTTGTGGCCTTTTTCTGCTGGACGAACTTTGCGCCACGGCCTTCGGGCAGTTATCTTTTGGCGAGGCTGTGCCCGTGGCCTATTTTTGGCACACGGAGGCCCCTCATAAAGTCTCGCGCCATTCCGAGTCCGGCGGACGAAGTAGGCCAGCCCCACCCCCCAAGGCTATAGCCCACCCGTTTTTGTGGCCTTTTACCGCTGGACGAATTTCGCGCCCCGGCCTTCGGGAGGGTATTTTTGGGCGCGGCTGTGTCCGCGGCCTATTTTTGGCACACGGAGGCGCCTCGCCAAGTCTCGTGCCATTCAGAGTCCGGCGGACAAAGTTGGCCAGCCCCACCCCCCAAGGCTATAGCCCACCCGTTTTTGTGGCCTTTTACCGCTGGACGAACTTGGCGCCCCGGCCTTCGGGCAGGTATTTTTGGGCGCGCCTGTGCCCGCGGCCTATTTTTGGCACACGGAGGTGCCTCGCATAGTCTCGCGCCATTCCGAGTCCGGCGGACGAAGTTGGCCTGCCCCACCCCCCAAGGCTATACCCCACCCGTTTTTGTGGTCTTTTTTTGCTGGACGAACTTGGCGCCCCGGCCTTCGGGCGGTTATTTTTGGGCGCGGCTGTGCCCGCGGCCTATTTTTGGCACACGGAGGTGCGTCGCATAGTCTCGCGCCATTCCGAGTCCGGCGGACGAAGTTGGCCTGCCCCACCCCACAAGGCTCTAGCCCACCCGTTTTTGTGGCCTTTTTCCGCTGGACGAACTTGGCGGCCCGGCCTTCGGGCGGTTATTTTTGGGCGCGGCTGTGCCCGCGGCCTATTTTTGGCACACGGAGGTGCGTCGCATAGTCTCGCGCCATTCCGAGTCCGGCGGACGAAGTTGGCCTGCCCCACCCCACAAGGCTCTAGCCCACCCGTTTTTGTGGCCTTTTTCCGCTGGACGAACTTGGCGCCCCGGCCTTCGGGCGGTTATTTTTGGGCGCGGCTGTGCCCGCGGCCTATTTTTGGCACACGGAGGCGCCTCACAAAGTCTCGCGCCATTCCGAGTCCGGCGGACGAAGTTGGCTAGCCCCACCCCAAAAGGCTATGGCCCACCCGATTTTGTGGCCTTTTACCGCTTGACGAATTTGGCGCCCTGGCCTTCGGGCGGGTATTTTTGGGTGCGGCTGTGCCCGCGGCCTATTTTTGGCACACGGATACGCCTCGCAAAGTCTCGCGCCATTCCGAGTCCGGTGGACGAAGTTGGCCGGCCCCACCCCCCAAGGCTATAGCCCACCCGTTTTTGTGGCCTTTTTCCACTGACTGAACTTGGCGCCCCGGCCTTCGGGCGGGTATTTTTGGGCGCGGCTGTGTCCGCGGCCTATTTTTGGCAAACGGAGGCCCCTCGCAAAGTCTCGCGCCATTCGGAGTCCGGCGGACGAAGTGGGCCAGCCCCACCCCCCAAGGCTATAGCCCACCCGTTTTTGTGGCCTTTTTCCGCTGGACGAAGTTGGCGCCCCGGCCTTCAGGCGGGTATTTTTGGACGCGGCTGTGCCCACGGCCTATTTTTGGCACACGGAGGCGCCTCGTAAAGTCTCGCGCCATTCCGAGTCCGGCGGACGAAGTTGGCCAGCCCCACCCCACAAGGCTATGGCCCACCCATTTTTGTGGCCTTTTACCGCTGGATGAACTTGGCGCCCCGGCCTTGGGGTGGGTATTTTTGGGAGTGTCTGTGCCCGCAGCCTATTTTTGGCACACGGAGGCGCCTCGCAAAGTCTCGCGCCAATCTGAGTCCGGCGGACGAAGTGGGCCAGCCCAACACCCCAAGGCTATAGCCCACCCATTTTTGTGGCCTTTTACCGCTGGACGAACTTGGCGCCCCGGCCATCGGGCGGAGCCATTTTAGGCGCGGCTGTGCCCGCGGCCTATTTTTGGCACATGGAGGCGCCTCGCAAAGTCTCGCGCCATTCCGAGTCCGGCGGACGAAGTGGGCCAGCCCAACCCCCCAAGGCTATAGCCCACCCATTTTTGTGGCCTTTTACCGCTGGACGAACTTGGCGCCCCGGCCATCGGGTGGGTATTTTTGGGCGCGGCTGTGCCCGCGGCCTATTTTTGCCACACGGAGGCGCCTCGCAAAGTCTCGCGCCATTCCTAGTCCTACGGACGAAGTTGGCCAACCCCACCCCCCAAGGCTATAGCCCAGCCGTTTTTGTGGCCTTTTTCCGCTGGACGAACTTGGCGCCCAGGCCTTCGGGCGGGTATTTTTGCACGTAGCTGTGCCCGCGGCCTATTTTTGCCACACGGAGGCGCCTCGCAAAGTCTCGCGCCATTCCGAGTCCGGCGGACGAAGTTGGCCAGCCCCACCCCCCAAGGCTATAGCCCTCCCGTTTTTGTGGCCTTTTTCCGCTGGACGAACTTGGCGCCCCGGCCTTCGGGCAGTTAGTTTTGGGCGCGGCTTTGCCCGTGGCCTATTTTTGGCACACGGAGGCCCCTCGTAAAGTCTCGCGCCATTCCGAGTCCGACGGACGAAGTTGGCCGGCCCCACCCCCCAAGGCTATAGCCCACCCGTTTTTGTGGCCTTTTTCCGCTGGACGAACTTGGCGACCCGGCCTTCGGGCGGGTATTTTTGGGCGCGGCTGTGCCCGCGGCCTATTTTTGGCACACGGAGGCGCCTCGCAAAGTCTCGCGCCATTCCGAGTCCGGCGGAGGAAGTTGGCCAGCCCCACCCGCCAAGGCTATAGCCCACCCTTTTCTGTGGCCTTTTTCCGCTGGACGAACTTGGCGCCCCGGCCTTCGGGCGGGTATTTTTGGGGACGGCTGTGCCCGCGGCCTATTTTTGGCGCACGGAGGTGCCTCGCAAAGTCTCGCGCCATTCCGAGTCCGGCGGACGAAGTAGGCCAGCCCCACCCCCCAAGGCTATAGCCCACCCGTTTTTGTGGCCTTTTTCCGCTGGACGAACTTGGCGCCCCGGCTTTAGGGTGGTTAGTTTTGGGCGCGTCTGTGCCCTCCGCCTTTTTTTGGCACACTGAGGCCCCTCGCATGGTGTCGCACCATTCCGAGTCCGGCGGACGAAGTTGGCCAGCCCCACCCCCGAAGGCTATAGCCCACCCGTTTTGGTGGCCTTTTTCCGCTGGACGAACTTGGCGCCTTGGCCTTCGGGCGGTTATTTTTGGGAGCGGCTGTGCCCGCGGCCTATTTTTGGCACACGGAGGCCCCTCGCAAAGTCTCGCGCCATTCCGAGTCCGGCGGACGAAGTTGGCCAGCCCCACCCCCCAAGGCTATAGCCCACCCGTTTTTGTGGCCTTTTTCCGCTGGACGAACTTGGCGCCCCGGCTTTCGGGAGGTTAGTTTTGGGCGCGTCTGTGCCCTCGGCCTTTTTTTGGCACACGGAGGCCCCTCGCATGGTGTCGCGCCATTCCGAGTCCGGCGGACGAAGTTGGCCAGCCCCACCCCCGAAGGCTATAGCCCACCCGTTTTGGTGGCCTTTTTCCGCTGGATAAACTTGGCGCCCCGGCCTTCGGGCGGTTATTTTCGGGCGCGGATGTGCCCGCACCCTATTTTTTGCTCATGGCGGCCCATCGCAAAGTCTCGCGCTATTCTGAGTCCAGCGGATGAAGTTGGCCCGCCCCACACGCCAAGGCTTCAGCCCACCCGTTTTTGTGGCCTTTTTCCGCTGGACGAACTTGGCGCCCCGGCCTTCGGGCGGTTAGTTTTGGGCGCGTCTGTGCCCTCGGCCTATTTTTGGCACACGGAGGCCCCTCGCATAGTCTCGCGCCATTCCGAGTCCAGCGGACGAAGTTGGCCAGCCCCACCCCCGAAGGCTATAGCCCACCCGTTTTTGTGGCCTTTTTCCGCTGGACGAACTTGGCGCCCCGGCCTTCGGGCCGTTAGTTTTGGACGCGGCTGTGCCTGCGGCCTATTTTTGGCACACGGAGGCCCCTCGCAAAGTCTCGCGCCATTCCGAGTCCGACGGACGAAGTTGGCCGGCCTCACCCCCCAAGGGTATAGCCCACCCGTTTTTGTGGTCTTTTTCCGCTGGACGAACTTGGCGCCTTGGCCTTCGGGCGGTTATTTTTGGGCGCGGCTGTGCCCGCGGCCTATTTTTGGCACACGGAGGCCCCTCGCAAAGTCTCGCGCCATTCCGAGTCCGGCGGACGAAGTTGACCAGCCCCACCCCCCAAGGCTATAGCCCACCCGTTTTTGTGGCCTTTTTCCGCTGGACGAACTTGGCGCCTAGCCTTCGGGCGGTTATTTTTGGGCGCGGCTGTGCCCGCGGCCTATTTTTGGTACACGGAGGCCCCTCGCAAAGTCTCGCGCCATTCCGAGTCCGGCGGACGAAGTTGGCCAGCCCCACCCCCCAAGGCTATAGCCCACCCGTTTTTATGGCCTTTTTCCGCTGGACGAACTTGGCGCCCCGGCCTTCGGGTTGTTAGTTTTGGGCGCGTCTGAGCCCTCGGCCTTTTTTTGGCACACGGAGGCCCCTCGCATGGTCTCACGCCATTCCGAGTCCGGCGGACGAAGTGGGCCAGCCCCACCCCCGAAGGCTATAGCCCACCCGTTTTTGTGGCCTTTTTCCGCTGGACGAACTTGGCGCCCCGGCCTTCGGGCAGTTAGTTTTGGGCGCGGCTTTGCCCGTGGCCTATTTTTGGCACACGGAGGCCCCTCGCAAAGTCTCGCACCATTCCGAGTCCAGCGGATGAAGTTGGCCCGTCCCACACCCCAAGGCTACAGCCCACCCGTTTTTGTTGCCTTTTTCCGCTGGACGAACTTGGCGCCCCGGCCTTCGGGCGGTTATTTTTGGGCGCGGCTGTGGCCACGGCCTATTTTTGGAACACGGAGGTGCCTCGCATAGTCTCGCGCCATTCTGAGTCCGGCGGACGAAGTTGGGCAGCCCCACCCCCCAAGGCTATAGCCCACCCGTTTTTGTGGCCTTTTTCCGCTGGACGAACTTGGCGCCCCGGCCTTCGGGCGGTTATTTTTGGGCGCGGCTGTCCCCGCGGCCTAGTTTTGGCACACGTAGCTGCCTCACAAAGTCTCGCACCATTCCGAGTCCGGCGGACGAAGTTGGCCAGCCCCACCCCCAGAGGCCATAGCCCTCCGCTTTTGTGGCCTTTTTCCGCTGGACGAACTTGGTGCTCCGCCTTCGGGCATTTATTTTGGGCGCGGCTGTGCCCGCGGCCTATTTTTGGCACTCGGAGGGGCTCGCAAAGTCTCGCGCCAATCCGAGTCCGGCGGACGAAGTTGGCCACCCCACCCCCCAAGGCTATAGCCCACCTGTTTTTGTGGCCTTTTTCCGCTGGACGAACTTGGCGCCCCGGCCTTCGGGCGGTTATGTTTGGGCGTGGCTGTGCCCGCGGCCTATTTTTGGCACACGGCGGTGGCTCACAAAGTCTCGCGCCATTCCGAGTCCGGCGGACGAAGTTGGCCAGCCCCACCCCCCAAGGCTATAGCCCACCCGTTTTTGTGGCCTTTTTCCGCAGGACGAACTTGGCGGCCCGGTCTTCGGGCGGTTATTTTTGGGCGCGGCTGTGCCCACGGCCTATTTTTGGCACTCGGAGGCACCTCGCAAAATCTCGCGCCGTTCCGAGTCCAGCGGACGAAGTGGGCCAGCCCCACCCCCCAAGCTATAGCCCACCCGTTTTTGTGGCCATTTTCCGCAGGTTGAACTTGGAAGCCCGGACTTTGGGCGGTTATTTTTGGGCGCGGCTGTGCCCGCGGCCTATTTTTGGCACTCGGAGGCGCCTCACAAAATCTCGCGCCGTTCTGAGTCCGGCGGACGAAGTTGGCCAGCCCCACTCCCCAAGGCTATAGCCCACCCGTTTTTGTGGCCTTTTTCCGCAGGAAGAACTTGGCGGCCCGGCCTTCGGGCGGTTATTTTTGGGCGTGGCTGTGCCCGCGGCCTATTTTTGGCACTCGGAGCTACCTCGTAATGTCTCGCGTCATTCCGAGTCCGGCGGACGAAGTCGGCCAGCCCCACCCCCCAAGGCTATAGCCCACCCATTTTTGTGGCCTTTTTCCGCTGGGCGAACCTGGCGTCCCGGCCTTCGGGCGGTTATTTTTTGGCGCGGCTGTGCCCGCGGCCTATTTTTGGCACACGGAGGCACCTCGCAAAGACTCACGCCATTCCGAGTCCGGCGGACGAAGTTGGCCAGCCCCACCCCCCAAGGCTATAGCCCACCCGTTTTTGTGGCCTTTTACCGCGGGACGAACTTGGCGCCCCGGCTTTCGGGCGGGTATTTTTGGGCGCGGCTGTGCCCGCGGCCTATTTTTGGCACACGGAGGCGCCGCGCAAAGTCTCGCGCCATTCCGAGTCCGGCGGACGAAGTTGGCCAGCCCCACCCCCCAAGGCTATAGCCCACCCGTTTTTGTGGCCTTTTTCCGCTGGACGAACATGGCGCCCCGGCCTTCGGGCGGGTATTTTTGGGCGCGGCTGTACCCGCGGCCTATTTTTGTCACACGGAGGCACCTCGCAAATTCTCGCGCCATTCCGAGTCCGGCGGACGAAGTTGGCCAGCCCCACCCCCCAAGGCTATAGTCCACCCGTTTTTGTGGCCTTTTACCGCTGGACGAACTTGGCGCCCCGGCCTTCGGGCGGGTATTTTTGGACGCGGCTGTGCCCGTGGCCTATTTTTTGCACACGGAGGTGCCTCACAAAGTCTCGCGCCAGTCCGAGTCCGGCGGACGAAGATGGCCAGCCCCACCCCCCAAGGCTATAGCCCACCCGTTTTTGTGGCCTTTTACCGCGGGACGAACTTGGCGCCCCGGCTTTCGGGCGGGTATTTTTGGGCGCGGCTGTGCCCGCGACCTATTTTTGGCACACGGAGAAGCCTCGCAAAGTATCGCGCCATTCCGAGTCCGGCGGACGAAGTTGGCCAGCCCCACCCCCCAAGGCTATAGCCCACCCGTTTTTGTGGCCTTTTGCCGCTGGACGAACTTGGCGCCCCGGCCTTCGGGCGGGTATTTTTGGCCGCGGCTGTGCCCGCGGCCTATTTTTGGGACAAGGAGGCACCGCGCAAAGTCTCGCGCCATTCCGAGTCCGGCGGACGAAGTTGGCCAGCCCCACCCCCCAAGGCTATAGCCCACCCGTTTTTGTGGCCTTTTTCCGCTGGACGAACTTGGCGCCCCGGCCTTCGGGCGGTTATTTTTGGGCGCGGCTGTGCCTGCGGCCTATTTTTGGCACACGGAGGGCCCTCGCAAAGTCTCGCACCATTCCGAGTCCGGCGGACGAAGTGGGCCAGCCCCACCCCCCAAGGCTATAGCCCACCCGTTTTTGTGGCCTTTTTCCGCTGGACGAACTTGGCGCCCCGGCTTTCGGGTGGGTATTTTTAGACGCGGCTGTGCCCGTGGCCTAGTTTTGGGAGACGGAGGTGCCTCGCAAAGTCTCGCACCATTCCGAGTCCGGCGGACGAAGTTGGCCAGCCCCACCCCCCAAGGCTATAGCCCACCCGTTTTTGGCCATTTTTCCGCTGGGGGTTTGGGCGCGCCCGACCTTCGGGGGTTATTTTTAAGCGCGCCTGTGCCCGCGGCCTATTTTTGGCATGCGTAGGCCGCTCGCAAAGTCTCGCCCCATTCCAAGTCCGGCGGACGAAGTTGGCCAGCCGCTCACCCCAAGGCTATAGCCCACCCGTTTTTTGGCCATTTTTCCGCTGGGGGGTTTGGGCGCGCCGACCTTCGGGGGGTTATTTTTGGGCGCGGCTGTGGCCGCGGCCTATTTTTGGCAAGTGGAGGTCGCTCGCAAAATCTCACCCCATTCCGAGTCCGGCGGACGAAGTTGGCCAGCCCCTCCCCCCAAGGCTATAGCCCACCAGTTTTTTTTCCATTTTTCCCCTTGGACGAACTTGGCGCCGCGGCCTTCGGGCAGTTATTGTTGGACACGGATGTGCCCGCAGCCTATTTTTGACACGCGGATGCCCCTCGCAATGTCTCGCACCATTCCAAGTCCGGCGGACGAAGTTGGCCAGCCGCTCACCCCAAGGCTATAGCCCACCCGTTTTTTGGCCATTTTTCCGCTGGGGGGTTTGGGCGCGCCGACCTTCGGGGGGTTATTTTTGGGCGCGCCTGTGCCCGCGGCCTATTTTTGGCATGCGTAGGCCGCTCGCAAAGTCTCGCCCCATTCCGAGTCCGGCGGACGAAGTTGGCCAGCCCCTCCCCCCAAGGCTATAGCCCACCCGTTTTTTGGCCATTTTTCCGCTGGGGGGTTTGGGCGCGCCGACCTTCGGGGGGTTATTTTTGGGCGCGGCTGTGCCCGCGGCCTATTTTTGGCACACGGAGGCGCCTCGCAAAGTCTCGCCCCATTCCGAGTCCAGCGGACGAAGTTGGCCAGCCCCTCCCCCCAAGGCTATAGCCCACCAGTTTTTTGGCCATTTTTCCCCTTGGACGAACTTGGCGCCGCTGCCTTCGGGCAGTTATTGTTGGACACGGATGTGCCCGCAGCCTATTTTTGACACGCGGACGCCCCTCGCAAAGTCTCGCCCCATTCCGAGTCCGGCGGACGAAGTTGGCCAGCCCCTCCCCCCAAGGCTATAGCCCACCCGTTTTTTGGCCATTTTCCCTTGGACGAACTTGGCGCGCCGGCCTTCGGGCGGTTATTTTTGAGCACGGCTATGCCGGCGGCCTATTTTTGGCACGCGGAGGCCGCTCGTAAAGTCTCGCCCCATTCTGAGTCCGGCGGACGAAGACGGCCAGCCCCTCCCCCCAAGGCTATAGCCCACCCGTTTTTTGGCCATTTTTCCGCTGGACGAACTTGGCGCCCCGGCCTTCGGGAGGTTATTTTTGGGCGCGGCTGTGTCCGTGGCCTATTTTTGGCACGAGGAGACCGCTCGCAAAGTCTCACCCCATTCCGAGTCCGGCGGACGAATATGGCCAGCCCCTGCCCCCAAGGCTATAGCCCACCCGTTTTTTGGCCATTTTTCCGCTGGGGGGTTTGGGTGTGCCGACCTTCGGGGGGTTATTTTTGGGCGCGGCTGTGCCCGCGGCTTATTTTTGGCACGCGGAGGCCGTTCGCAAAGTCTCGCCCCATTCGGAGTCCGGCGGACGAAGTTGGCCAGCCCCTCCCCTCAAGGCTATAGCCCACCCGTTTTTTGGCCATTTTTCCGCTGAACGAACTAAGCGTCCCGGCCTTCGGGCGGTTATTTTTGGGCGCGGCTGTGGACGCGGCCTATTTTTGGCATGCGGAGGCCGTTCTTAAAGTCTCGCCCCATTCTTAGTCCGGCGGAAGAAGTTGGCCAGCCCCTCCCCCCAAGGCTATAGCCCACCCGTTTTTTGGCCATTTTTCCGCTGGACGAACTTGGCGCCCCGGCCTTCGGGCGGTTATTTTTGGGTGCGGCTGTGCCTGCGGCCTATTTTTAGCACGCAGAGGCCGCTCGCAAATTCTCGCCCCATTCCGAGTCCGGCGGACGAAGTTGGCCAGCCCCTGCCCCCAAGGCTATAGCCCACCCGTTTTTTGGCCATTTTTCTGCTGGGGGGTTTGGGCGCGCAGACCTTCGGGGGGTAATTTTTGGTCGCGGCTGTGCCCGCGGCATATTTTTGGCAAGCGAAGGCCGCTCGCAAATCTCACCCCGTTCCGAGTCCGGCGGACGAAGTGGGCCAGCCCCTCCCCCCAAGGCTATAGCCCATCCGTTTTTTGGCCATTTTTACGCTGGAAGAACTTGGCGCCCCGGCCTTCGGGCGGTTATTTTTGGGTGCGGCTGTGCCCACGGCCTATTTTTGGCACGCGGAGGCCGCTCGCAAAGTCTCGTCCTATTCCGAGTCCGGCAGACAAAGTTGGCCAGCCCCTCCCCCCAAGGCTATAGCCCACCCATTTTTTGGCCGTTTTTCCGCTGGACGAACTTGGCGCCCCGGCCTTTGGGCGATTATTTTTGGGCGCGGCTGTGCACGCAGCCTATTTTTGGCACGCGGAGGCCGCTCGCAAAGTCTCGCCCCATTCCGAGTCCGGCGGACGAAGTTGGCCAGCCCCTCCCCCCAAGGCTATAGCCCACCCGTTTTTTGGCCATTTTTCCACTGGGGGATTTGGGCGCGCCGACCTTCGGGGGGTTATTTTTGGGCGCGGCTGTGCCCGCGGCCTATTTTTGGCACGCGGAGGCCGCTCGCAAAGTCTCGTCCCATTCCGAGTCCGGCAGACGAAGTTGGCCAGCCCCTCCCCCCAAGGCTATAGCCCACCCATTTTTTGGCCGTTTTTCCGCTGGACGAACTTGGCGCCCCGGCCTTTGGGCAATTATTTTTGGGCGCGGCTGTGCACGCAGCCTATTTTTGGCACGCGGAGGCCGCTCGCAAAGTCTCGCCCCATTCCGAGTCCGGCGGACGAAGTTGGCCAGCCCCTCCCCCCAAGGCTATAGCCCACCCGTTTTTTGGCCATTTTTCCGCTGGACGAACTTGGCGCCCTGCCCTTCGGGGGGTTATTTTTTGCCGCAGTTTTGCCCGCGGCCTATTTTTGGCACGCGGAGGCCGCTCGCAGCGTCTCGTTCCATTCCGAGTCCGGCGGACGAAGTTGGCCAGCCCCTCCCCCCATGGCTATAGCCCACCCGTTTTTTGGCCATTTTTCCGCTGGGGGATTTGGGCGCGCCGACCTTCGGGGGGTTATTTTTTGGCGCGGCCCTGCCCGCGGCCTATTTTTGGCAAAAGGAGGCCGCTCGCAAAGTCTCGCCCCATTCCAAGTCCGGCGGACGAAGTTGGCCAGCCCCTCCCCCCAAGGCTATAGCCCACCCGTTTTTTGGCCATTTTTCCTCTGGGGGGTTTGGGCGCGCCGACCTTCGGGGGGTTATTTTTAGTCGCGGCTTTGCCCTCGGCCTATTTTTGGCACGCGGAGGCCGCTCAGAAAGTCTCGCCCCGTTCCGAGTCTGGCGGACGAAGTGGGCCAGCCCGTCCCCCCAAGGCTTTAGCCCACCCGTTTTTTGGTCATTTTTCCGCTGGGGGGTTTGGGCGCGCCGACCTTCGGGGGGTTATTTTTAGGTGCGGCTGTGCCCGCGGCCTATTTTTGGCACGCGGAGGCCGCTAGCAAATTCTCGCCCCATTCCGAGTCCGGCGGACGAAGTTGGCCAGCCCCTCCCCCCAAGGCTATGGCCCACCCGTTTTTTGGCCATTTTTCCGCTGGGTGGTTTGTGCGCGCTGACCTTTGGGGGGTTATTTTTGGGCGCGGCTGTGCCCGCGGCCTATTTTTGTCACACGGAGGCCGCTCGCAAAGACTCGCCCCATTCCGAATCCGGCGGACGAAGTCGGCCAGCCCCGCCCCCCACGGCTATAGCCCACCCGTTTTTTGGCCATTTTTCCGCTGGGGGGTTTGGGCGCGCCGACCTTTGGGGGGTTATTTTTGGGCGCGGCTGTGCCCGCGGCTTATTTTTGGCACGCGGAGGCCGCTCGCAAAGTCTCGCCCCATTCCGAGTCCGGCGGACGAAGTGGGCCGGCCCCTCCCCCCAAGGCTATAGCCCACCCGTTTTTTGGCCATTTTTCCGCTGGACGAACTTGGCGCCCCGGCCTTCGAGCAGTTATTTTTGGGCGCGGCTGTGCCCGCGGCCTATTTTTGGCACGCGGAGGCCGCTCGCAAATTCTCGCCCCATTCCGAGTCCGGCGGACGAAGTTGGCCAGCCCCTCCCCCCAAGGCTATGGCCCACCCGTTTTTTGGCCATTTTTCCGCTGGGGGGTTTGTGCGCTTACCTTTGGGGGGTTATTTTTGGGCGCGGCTGTGACCGCGGCCTATTTTTGTCACACGGAGTCCGCTCGCAAAGTCTCGCCCCATTCCAAGTCCGGCGGACGAAGTTGGCCAGCCCCTCCCCCCAAGGCTATAGCCCACCCGTTTTTTGGCCGTTTTTCCGCTGGAGGAACTTGGCGCCCCGGCCTTCGGGCGGGTATTTTTGGGCGCGGCTGTGTCCACGGCCTATTTTTTGCACACGGAGGCGCCTCGGAAAGTCTCGCTGAATTCCGAGTCCGGCGGACGAAGTTGGCCAGCCCCACCCCCCAAGGCTATACCCCACCCGTTTTTGTGGCCTTTTTCCGCTGGACGAACTTGGCGCCCTGGCCTTCGGGCGGGTGTTTTTGGGCGCGGCTGTGCCCACGGCCTATTTTTGGCACACGGAGGCGCCTCGCAAATTCTTGTGCCATTCCGAGTCCGGCGGACGAAGTTGGCCAGCCCCACCCCCCAAGGCTATACCCCACCCGTTTTTGTGGCCTTTTTCCGCTGGACGAACTTGGCGCCCTGGCCTTCGGGCGGGTGTTTTTGGGCGCGGCTGTGCCCACGGCCTATTTTTGGCACACGGAGGCGCCTCGCAAATTCTCGTGCCATTCCGAGTCCGGCGGACGAAGTTGGCCAGCCCCACCCCCCGAGGCTATAGCCCACCCGTTTTTGTGGCCTTTTACCGCTGGAGGAACTTGGCGCCCCGGCCTTCGGGCGGGTATTTTTGGGCGCGGCTGTGCCCGTGGCCGATTTTTGGCACACAAGGCGCCTCGCAACGTGTCGCGCCATTCCGAGTCCGGCGGACGAAGTTCCCCAGCCCCACCCCCCAAGGCTATAGCCCACCCGTTTTTGTGGCCTTTTTCCGCTGGACGAAATTGGCGTCCCGGCCTTCGGGCGGGTATTTTTGGGCGCGTCTGTGCCCGCGGCCTATTTTTGGCACACGGAGGCACCTAGCAAATTCTCGCGCCATTCCGAGTCCGGCGGACGAAGTTGGCCAGCCCCACCCCCCAAGGCTATAGCCTACCCGTTTTTGTGGCCTTTTACCGCTGGACGAACTTGGTGCCCCGGCCTTCGGGCGGGTATTTTTGGGCGCGTCTGTGCCTGCGGCCTATTTTTGGCACACGGAGGCACCTAGCAAATTCTCGCGCCATTCCGAGTCCGGCGGACGAAGTTGGCCAGCCCCACCCCCCAAGGCTATAGCCCACCCGTTTTTGTGGCCTTTTACCGCTGGACGAACTTGGCGCCCCGGCCTTCGGGCGGGTATTTTTGGGCGCGGCTGTGCCCGCGGCCTATTTTTGGCACACGGAGGCACATCGCAAAGTCTCGCGCCATCCCTAGTCCGGCAGACGAAGTTGGCCCGCCCCACCCCCCAAGGCTATAGCCCACCAGTTTTTGTGGCCTTTTTCCGCTGGTCGAACATGGCGCCCCGGCCTTCGGGTGGGTATTTTTGGGCGCGGCCGTGTCCGCGGCCTATTTTTGGCACACGGAGGCCGCTCACAAATTCTCGCCCCATTCCGAGTCCGGCGGACGAAGTTGGCCAGCCCCTCCCCCCAAGGCTATAGCCCACCCGTTTTTTGGCCATTTTTCCGCTGGGGGGTTTTGGCGCGCCGACCTTGGGGGGGTTATTTTTGGGCGCAGCTGTGCCCGCGGCCTATTTTTGGCACGCGGAGGCCGCTCGCAATGTCTCGCCCCATTCCGAGTCCGGTGGTCGAAGTTGGCCAGCCCCTCCCCCCAAGGCTATAGCCCACCTGTTTTTTGGCCATTTTTCCGCTGGGGGATTTGGGCCCGCCGACCTTCGGGGGGTTATTTTTGGGCGCGGCTGTGTCCGCGGCCTATTTTTGGCACGCGGAGTCCGCTCGCAAAGTCTCGCCCCATTCCGAGTCCGGCGGACGAAGTTGGCCAGCCCCTCCCCCCAAGGCTATAGCCCACCCGTTTTTTGGCCGTTTTTCCGCTGGACGAACTTGGCGCCCCGGCCTTTGGGCGATTATTTTTGGGCGCGGCTGTGCACGCAGCCTATGTTTGGCACACGGAGGCCGATCGCAAAGTCTCGCCCCATTTCGAGTCTGGTGGACGAAGTTGGCCAGCCCCTACCCCAAGGCTATAGCCCACCCCCCAAGGCTATAGCCCATCCGTTTTTGTGGCCTTTTTCCGCTGGACGAACTTTGCGGCCCGACCTTCGGGCGGTTATTTTGGGCGCGCCTGTGACCGCGGCCTATTTGTGGCACATGGAGGCCCCTCCCAAAGTCTCGCGCCATTCCGAGTACGGCGGACGAAGTTGGCTAGCCCCACCCCCCAAGGCTATAGCCCACCCGTTCTTGTGGCCTTTTTCCGCTGGATGAACTTGGCGGCCCGGCCTTCGGGCGGTTATTTTTGGGCGCGGCTGTGTCCGCGTCCTATTTTTGGAACACGGAGGCCCCTCGCAAAGTCTCGCGCCATTCCGAGTCCGGCAGACGAAGCTGGCCAGCCCCACCCCCCAAGGCTATAGGCCACCCATTTTTGTGGCCTTTTTCCGCTGGACGAACTTTGCGCCCCCGCCTTCGGGCAGTTATTTTTGGGCGCGGCTGTGCCAGCGGCCTATTTTTGGCACACGGAGGCCCGTCGCAAAGTCTCGCGCCATTCCGAGTACGGCGGACGAAGTTGGCCAGCCCCACCCCCCAAGGCTATAGCCCACCCGTTTTTGTGGTCTTTTTCCGCTGGACGAAGTTGGCGCCCCGGCCTTCGGGCGGTTATTTTTGGGCGCGGCTTTGCCCGCGGCCTATTTTTGGCACACAGAGGCCCTCGCAAAGTCTCTCACCATTCCGAGTCCGGCGGACGAAGTTGGCGAGCCCCACCCCCCAAGGCTTTAGCCCACCCGTTTTTGTGGCCTTTTTCCGCTGGACGAACTTGGCGCCCCGGCCTTGGGGGGGTTATTTTTGGCCGCGGCTGTGACTGCAGCCTTTTATTCGCACACGGAGGCCCCTCGTAAAGTCTCGCGCCATTCCGAGTCCGGCAGACGAAGCTGGCCAGCCCCACCCCCCAAGGCTATAGCCCACCCGTTTTTGTGGCCTTTTTCCACTGGACGAACTTTGCGGCCCGGCCTTCGGGCGGTTATTTTTGGGCGCGGCTGTGTCCACGGCCTATTTTTGGAACACGGAGGCCCCTCGCAAAGTCTCGCGCCATTCTGAGTCCGGCAGACGAAGCTGGCCTGCCCCACCCCCCAAGGCTATAGCCCACCCGTTTTTGTGGCCTTTTTCCGCTGGACGAACTTTGCGCCCCCGCCTTCGGGCAGTTATTTTTGGGCGCGGCTGTGCCAGCGGCCTATTTTTGGCACACGGAGGCCCGTCGCAAAGTCTCGCGCCATTCCGAGTACTGCGGACGAAGTTGGCCAGCCCCACCCCCCAAGGCTATAGCCCACCCGTTTTTGTGGTCTTTTTCCGCTGGACGAAGTTGGCGAGCCCCACCCCCCAAGGCTTTAGCCCACCCGTTTTTGTGGCCTTTTTCCGCTGGACGAACTTTGCGGCCCGGCCTTCGGGCGGTTATTTTTGGGCGCGGCTGTGTCCGTGGCCTATTTTTGGCGCACGGAGGCCCCTCACAAAGTCTCGCGCCATTCCGAGTACGGCGGACGAAGTTGGCCAGCCCCACCCCCCAAGGCTATAGCCCACCAGTTTTTGTGGCCTTTTTCCGCAGGACGAACTTGGCGCCCCGACCGCGGCCTATTTTTGGCCATTTTTCCACTGGGGGGTTTGGGCGCGCCGACCTTTGGGGGTTATTTTTGGGCGCGGCTGTGGCCGCGGCCTATTTTTGGCACGTGGAGGCCGCTCACAAAGTCTCGCCCCATTCCGAGTCCGGCGGACGAAGTTGGGCAACCCCTCCCCCCAAGGCTATAGCCCACCCGTTTTTTGGCCATTTTTCCACTGGGGGGTTTGGGCGCCCCGGCCTTCGGGCAGTTATTTTTGGGTGCGGCTTTGCCCGCGGCCTAATTTTGGCACTCGGAGGCCGCTCGCAAAGTGTCGCGCCATTCCGAGTCCGGCGGACGAAGTAGGCCAGCCCCTCCCCACAAGGCTATAGCCCAACCGTTTTTTGGCCATTTTTCTGCTGGACGAACTTGGCGCCCCGGCCTTCGGGCGGTTATTTTTGGGCGCGGCTGTACCCACGGCCTATTTTTGGTACGCGGAGGCCGTTCGCAAAGTCTCGCCCCATTCCGAGTCCGGCGGGCGAAGTTGGCCAGCCCCACCCCCCAAGGCTATGGCCCAACCGTTTTTTGGCCATTTTTCCACTGGACGAACTTGGCACCCCGGCCTTCGGGGGGTTATTTTTGGGCGCGGCTGTGCCCGCGGCCTATTTTTGGCACGCGGAGGCCGCTCGTAAAGTCTCGCCCCATTCCGAGTCCGGCGGACGAAGTTGGCCAGCCCCTCCCCCCAAGGCTATAGCCCACCCGTTTTTTGGCCATTTTTCCGCTGGACGAACTTGGCGCCCTGGCCTTCGGGCAGTTATTTTTGGGCGCGGCTGTGCCCGCGGCCTATTTTTGGCACGCGGAGGCCGCTCGCAAAGTCTCGCCCCATTCTGAGTCCGGCGGACGAAGTTGGCCAGCCCCTCCCCCCAAGGCTATAGCCCACCCGTTTTTTGGCCATTTTTCCACTGGGGGGTTTGGGCGCGCCGACCTTCGGGGGGTTATTTTTGGGCGCGGCTGTGCCCGCGGCCTATTTTTAGTACGTGGAGGCCGCTTGCTAAGTCTCGCCCCATTCCGAGTCCGGCGGACGAAGTTGGCCAGCCCCTCCCCGCAAGGCTATAGCCCACCCGTTTTTTGGCCATTTTTCTGCTGCGGGGTTTGGACGCGCCGACCTTCGGGGGGTTATTTTTGGGCGCGACTTTGCCCACGGCTTTTTTTTGCACGTGGAGGCCGCTCGCAATGTCTCGCCCCATTCCGAGTCCTGCGGACGAAGTTGGCCAGCCCCTCCCCCCAAGGCTATAGCCCACCCGTTTTTTGGCCATTTTTCCACTGGGGGGTTTGGGCGCGCCGACCTTCGGGGGGTTATTTTTGGGCGTGGCTGTGTCCGCGGACTATTTTTGGCACGTGGAGGCCGATCGCAAAGTCTCGCCCCATTCCGAGTCCGGCGGACGAAGTCGGCCAGCCCCTCCCCGCAAGGCTATAGCCCACCCGTTTTTTGGCCATTTTTCCGCTGGGGGGTTTGGGTGCGCCGACCTTCGGGGGGTCATTTTTGGGTGCGGCTGTGCCCGCGGCCTATTTTTGGGATGCGGAGGCCGCTCGCAAAGTCTCTCGCCATTCCTAGTCCGGCGGACGAAGTTGGCCAGCCCCTCCCCCCAAGGCTATAGCCCACTGTAGTGTTTAAGAGTGACTAACAATCCAATCAACTCAAAACACTTCCCAAGATCACAATCAAACAAACAAGATGCACCAAGAATCAATCCAGCAAAATACACACAGAATCTAGAACTAAAAAGGATTAAAGAATAAAGAACAAGGAACAAGAGTTAACGTGGTTCAGCTAGCTTCAATCTAGCTTACATCCACGGGAGAAACAGAACCCAATTTTATTGATTGTTCACTTAAGTTGCAGAGAGCATTTCAAGCTAATTACAGAGTCTTTCAAGAAGCCTATGTTTTAATCTCAGCCACTCACAATCGCTCTCTCTCACGTTGGCAGAATCATTTGTATATAACACTTGTTACCGAATCGAGAATAAACCCGAAGCCCACGTGATGGCATGTGAATTAACTGATTCTAACGAACCAAGGAAGCGAACATCCATGCACGTGAAACTCTCATGCATCACTTAAATCAAACGACCTTCATACATGTCGCTCCATGAGATGCGAGTTTGACTTCCCAAAACGCAAAGATCACCGCCGTTTCCATCAACAGATTTGCTTTACTTCACAACAATTCTCCACCTTGAACAAATCACTCCCTGATCCTGATTTCTCGTACCTGAGTATTTAGAATTCACTCAGCCCAGCTTTGTCCAAGCAACTCTTGAACTTAGCTGTAGTTACAACCTTAGTAAGCATGTCAGCAGGATTATCATCTGTATGCACTTTCACCATGCTAATCACACCTTTAGAGATCACATTTCTGATAAAATGTAACTTGATATCTATGTGTTTAGTTTTTTCATGGTGAGCTGGGTTCTTACTCAAGTAAATTGCACTTGAGCTGTCACAATGAACTTCCACTGTCTCCTGCTTCATCCCAAGTTCTGTTATCAATCCTCTTAGCCACAGAGCTTCCTTGACAGCTCCTGTTGCAGCAGTATATTCAGCCTCTGTTGTTGACAAGGCAACAACATGCTGCAAACTTGCCTTCCAGTTAACAAGGCAACCATTTAAGAAAAACATATAGCTAGTTAAAGATCTCCTTCATCTAAGTCTCTAGCATAATCTGAGTCAACATAACCATGAGACTCCGCAACCTTTCCAACTGATTTTCCATATACTGTGCCATATTCTTGTGTACCTTTCTGGATACCTCAAAGACCCATTTAATAAATGCCCTTCCAGGTGCTCCTTTCTCAGTGTAGCCATAAACCTACTTACAACACTTAAAGCATGAGCTAAATCTGGTCTTGTAAGTACCATTGCATACATCATGCAACCAACAAATTTTTGCATAAGGAATTTTTGTCATTTCACTTCTCTCTTCATCTCTTTGGGACACTTTGTGAACAAGACACAAGTGAGATGCTAGAGGGGTTACTACTTGACTTGTCTTTGCTTGTCATCCCAAAAGCTCCAAGTACCTTTTCTAGATACTTCCTTTGAGACAGAATCATAGTACCCTTCTTCCCTGCTTTCTTATTATTTCCATTCCCAAAATCTTCTTAGTGACCCAAGTCTTTCATATCAAATTCTCAATTGAGCAATTGCCTTGAAGCCTCAATCTCTTCCCTTTCATTACAAGCAATCAACATATCATCTACATATAACAGTAGATATATGTAGTTACCTGATTGTATGATCTTGTAGTAAACACATACATCATAGCTGCACCTTAGATACCCATGAGTGACCATAAACTCATCAAATCTAAGGTACCACTGTCTGGGTGATTGTTTCATTATCACAGTGACTTTTTCAGCAGACACACACAGTCAGCAGATTCAGGACTTGTGTACCCTTCAGGCTGTGTCATCAAGATGTCCTCATTTAATCTTCCATGTAGAAAGGCTGTCTTGACATCGAGTTGATCAAGCTCCATGTCTTTTACAGTTGTTAAAGCCAGTAGCACTCTGATTGATGTGTGTCTGACAACTGGTGAGAACACCTCTTTGAAATCCACTCCAGCCCTCTGTGTGTAACCCTTAGCCACTAACCTAGCTTTGAATCTTCTAGGTTCAGTAGTTGTTAGTCCATCTTTGACTTTGTAGATCCATTTACATCCTACAGTTCTGCTGTTGGCAGGTCTTTTAATCAGCTCCCATGTATTGTTCTTTTTCAGCGAATAGATTTCTTCATCCATGGCCTTTATCCATTCATCTTTGTATGGTCCTTGGATAGCTTCTTTGTAGTTCTTGGGTTCATCATCATCAATTTGGTGAGATGCTGTCAATGCATAGGCTATTAGATCTGCATAACCATATCTGACAGGTGCTTTTGCTTTCCTTCTTTCTCTGTCTCTTGTCAGCTGGTACTCCTGATGCTGAGCTTCAGTCTGCTTTCCATGATCAGTTTCTTCATCAGCAGCTCCTTGATAAGATTCATCATTATCTTCTGAAGCTTCTCTGGTGTAGGGCTCCACCTCAAACTGAACCTTGGATCTCTCCTTATCCTTTTGTGCATCTGTGTCAGTAGATTTCTTCATTTCCAGTGCAGCTTTCTCATTGAATCTTACATCTCTACTGATGATACACTTGGGAGGATTAAGGTCTGTACACCATAGTTTGAATCCCTTAACACCTTCAGGATACCCAATGAACTTTCCTTTAAGGGCTCTTGGAGCTAATTTTCCTTGACTCACATGTGCATAAGCTGGACATCCAAATACTTTGAGGCTGCTATAGTCTGCTGGTTTTCCATGCCACTTCTCAAATGGGGTTTTGAAGTCAAGTGCTGCAGAGGGACTTAGATTTACCAGATAGCTTGCTGTTAACAGAGTCTCAGCCCACAATCCTTTGGGAAGTTGTGACTGGATCATCATGCTTCTTACTCTGTCCATCAGGGTTCTGTTCATTCTTTCGGCTAACCCATTTTGTTGAGGAGTCAGCCTTACAGTTCTATGCCTTGTAATTCCATGATCTGCACAGTAGCTATCAAACTCCTGATTGCAAAACTCAAGACCATTGTCAGTTCTGAGTTTCTTCACCTTCAATCCAGTTTGATTTTCAACCAGGGATTTCCATTCTCTGAATTTGCCAAATACCTGATCCTTGTGTTTTAAGACATAAACCCATACTCTCCTTGAATAATCATCTATTAAAGACAAGAAATAGATGTTGCCACCTAGTGACATTGTCTGTGCTGGTCCCCATAAGTCTGAGTGTATGTATTCAAGGATGCCCTTGGTTGAATGAATTGATTTCCCAAAGCTATTTCTTGTAGCTTTGCCTAGTACACAGTCTTCACAAAAATCTAGTTATGAGATTTGACTGCTGCCTAGAACCCCTTGCTTCTTTCATTCTTTCAAACTGCTTAAGCTCATATGTCCTAATCTAAGGTGCCACAGCAAAGTGTTATCACAGCTTGAACTTATTGACACTCCTGACACACCAGTTATAGCTTCCCCATTCAAAACATAAACTCCATTTCTCTTGTAACCTTTCATAACTACCCCATCTCCATTTGAGATTCTCAGCTCACCAGATTCAAGCTTAATACTAAGCCCCATTTGGTCAAGCATACCTAGAGATATTAAGTTCCTTTTAAGTTCAGGCACATACCTAACTTCCCTTAATTCTCTAATTGTTCCATCATGCAATTTTAGGTTTACATTCCCTATCCCCACAATCTTACAGACAGCATTGTTACCCATCATAACTTTTCCACCATCAGTTTCATGATAGTTTAATAGGTAGTCTTTAAAGGGGCACATATGAAATGTACAACCTGAGTCTAGAATCCAGGTACCTTTTTGCACATGCTCTGTAGCCACACATACTCCTGCTGACTCATACCCCTCTTCCTCAGCAGTAGCAGCAGCTCCATTTTGTTCTCTTTTCTTGTTCTTGAGTTCTGGGCAACCTCTCTTGAAATGCCCTTCTTTCTGGCACTGAAAACATTTCTTGCCTTTAGTCTTTTGTTTGTTGTTCCCTTGCTTCTTTTTCTTCCCATCATACTTATCAGTTCTTGCTTTTACTGCCAGCACTTCTCCAGAGTTCATATTCCCTGACTTTTCTTGCAGCCCTCTAGTATTCAGGGCAGCCTTAACTTCATCCAATGATAGAGTTTGTCTCCCATACATGAGTGCATCGACAAAGTTTGAATATGAGGGTGGAAGTGAACTGACTAGAAGCAATGCTTTACCTTCATCATCTAAACCTTCATCAATTATTTCCAGGGTATCACAGACTTTGTTGAATTCATCAATGTGGTCTTCAAGAGATGATCCTTCAGCCATTTTTAGCGTGAACATCCTCTTCTTGATGTAAAGTCTGTTGGCTAATGATTTAGTCATATACACCCTTTCAAGTTTTGCCCACAGATCAGCCACTGTTCTCTCTCTAGCAACTTCCCTGATCACCGAGTCTCCAAGACTCAAGATTATGGTACTTCTTGCTTTCTTATCCATCTCAGCAGCTTGTTGTGGTGTTAGAGATGATGATGATGTGGAGGCTTCTAATCCTTCTTTCTTGATGATTGGTTCTAAAGCATCACCTAGGCCTTGAGTGATCGTGAGTGCCTCCATCTTGACCTTCGACATGTTGAAGTCATTCTTCCCTGTAAATTTCTCTAGATCGATCTTTGAACCAGCCATACTTGTGTCTGATTTGGAATCCAGGCTCTGATACCAATTGTAGTGTTTAACAGTGACTAACAATCCAATCAACTCAAAACACTTCCCAAGATCACAATCAAACAAACAAGATGCACCAAGAATCAATCCAGCAAAATACACACAGAATCTAGAACTAAAAAGGATTAAAGAATAAAGAACAAGGAACAAGAGTTAACGTGGTTCAGCTAGCTTCAATCTAGCTTACATCCACGGGAGAAACAGAACCCAATTTTATTGATTGTTCACTTAAGTTGCAGAGAGCATTTCAAGCTGATTACAGAGTCTTTCAAGAAGCCTATGTTTTAATCTCAGCCACTCACAATCGCTCTCTCTCACGTTGGCAGAATCAGCTGTATATAACGACATTACTTACCGAATCAGTAACAAACCCAGAAGCCCACGTGACTGGCATGTGAATTAACTGATTCTAACGAACCAAGGAAGCAGCTTATCCATGCACGTGAAACTCTCGTGCATCACTTAAACCGAAACGACCTTCATACATGTCGTTCCATGAGATGCGAGTTTGACTTCCCAAAACGCAGCATCAGCTGCCGTTTCCATCAACAGATTTGCTTCACTTCACAACACCCACCAATTTTTTGTCATTTTTCCGCTGGACGAACTTGGCGCCCCGGCCTTCGGGCTGTTATTTTTGGGCGCGGCAGTGCCCGCGGCCTATTTTTCGCACGCGGAGGCCGTTCGCTAAGTCTCGCCCCATTCCGAGTCCGGCGGACGAAGTTGGCCAGCCCCTCCCCCCAAGGCTATAGCCCACCCGTTTTTTGGCCATTTTTCCGCTGGGGGGTTTGGGCGCGCCGACCTTCGGGGGGCTATTTTTGGGCGCGGCTGTGCCCCCGGCCTGTTTTTGGCACACGGAGGCCGCTCACAAAGTCTCACCCCATTCCGAGTCCAGCGGACGAAGTGGGCCAGCCCCTCCCCCCCAGGGTATAACCCACCCATGTTTTGGCCATTTTTCCGCTGGGGGGTTTGGGCGCGCCGACCTTCGGGGGGTTATTTTTGGGCGCTGCTGTGCCCGCGGCCTATTTTCGACACGCGGAGGCCGCTCGCAAAGTCTCGTCCCATTCCGAGTCCGGCGGACGAAGTGGGCCAGCCCCTCCCCCCAAGGCTATAGCCCACCCGTTTTTTGGCCATTTTTCCGCTGGACGAACTTGGCACCCCGGCCTTCGGGAGGTTATTTTTGGGCGAGGCTGTGCCCGCTGCCTATTTTTGGCACGCGGAGGCCGCTCGCAAAGTCTAGCCCCATTCCGAGTCCGGCAGACGAAGTTGGCCAGCCCCTCCCCCCAAGGCTATAGCCCACCCATGTTTTGGCCATTTTTCCGCTGGGGGGTTTGGGCGCGCCGACCTTCGGGGGGTTATTTTTGGGCGCGGCTTTGCCCGCGGCTTATTTTTGGCACCCCGAGTCCCTCACAAAGTCTCGCCCCATTCCGAGTCCGGCGGAAGAAACTTCGCCCGCGCCCCGCACCAAGGCTATAGCCCACCCGTTTTTATGCCATTTTTCCGCTGGGGGGTTTTGGCACCACGACCTTCGGGGGCTTATTTTTGCGCGCTGCTTTGCCCGCGGCTTATTTTTGGCACCCCGAGTCCCTCGTAAAGTCTCTCCCCATTCCGAGTCCGGCGGACGAACTTCGCCCGCGCCCCCCACCAAGGCTATAGCCCACCCGTTTTTTGGCCATTTTTCCGCTGGGGGGTTTTGGCACCACGACCTTTGGGCGCGGCTTTGCCCGCGGATTATTTTTGGCACCCCGAGGCCCCTCGCAAAGTCTTGCCCCATTCCGAGTCCGGCGGATGAACTTCGCCCGCGACCCCCACCAAGGCTAAAGCCCACCCATTTTGTGGCCATTTTTTCGCTGGGGAGTTTTGGTACCACGACCTTCGGGGGCTTATTTTTGGGCGCGGCTTTGTCCGCGGCATATTTTTGGCACCCCGAGGCCCCTCGTAAAGTCTCGCCCCATTTCGAGTCCGGCGGACAAACTTCTCCCGCGCACCCCACCAAGGCTATAGCCCACCCGTTTTTTGGCCATTTTTCCGCTGGGGGGTTTGGGCGCGCCGACCTTCGGGGGGTTATTTTTGGGTGCGGCTGTGCCCGCGGCCTATTTTTGTCACTCGGAGGCCGCTCGCAAAGTTTCGCCCCATTCCGAGTCCGGCGGACGAAGTTGGCCAGCCCCTCCCCCCAAGGCTATAGCCCACCCGTTTTTTGGCCATTTTTCCGCTGGGGGGTTTGGGCGCGCCGACCTTCGGGGGGTTATTTTTGGGCGCGGCTGTGCCCGTGGCCTATTTTTGGCACGCGGAGGCAGCTCGCAAAGTCTCGCACCATTCCGAGTCCGGCGGACGAAGTTGGCCAGCCCCTCCCCCCAAGGCTATAGCGCACCCGTTTTTTGGCCATTTTTCCGTTGGGGGGTTTGGGCGCGCCGACCTTCGGGGGGTTATTTTTGGGCGCGGCTGTGCCCGCGGCCTATTTTTGGCACACGGAGGCCGCTCGTAAAGACTCGGCCCATTCTGAGTCCGGCGGATGAAGTTGGCCAGCCCCTCCCCCCAAGGTTATAGCGCACCCGTTTTTTGGCCATTTTTCCGCTGGGGGGTTTGGGCGCGCCGACCTTCGGGGGGTTATTTCTGGGCTCGGCTGTGCCCGCTGCCTATTTTTGGCCCCCCGAGTCCCTCGCAAAGTCTCACCCCATTCCGAGTCCGGCGGACGAACTTCGCCCGCGCCCCCCACCAAGGCTATAGCCCACCCGTTTTTTGGCCATTTTTCCGCTGGGGAGTTTTGGCACCACGACCTTCGGGCGCTTATTTTTGGGCGCGGCTTTGTCCGCGGCATAGTTTTGGCACACCGAGGCCCCTCGCAAAGTCTCGCCCCATTTCAAGTCCGGCGGACAAACTTCGCCCGCGCCCCCCACCAAGGCTATAGCCCACCCGTTTTTTGGCCATTTTTCCGCTGGGGGGTTTGGGCGCGCCGACCTTCGGGGGGCTATTTTTGGGCGCGGCTGTGCCCCCGGCCTGTTTTTGGCACGCGGAGGCCGCTCGCAAAGTCTCACCCCATTCCGAGTCCAGCGGACGAAGTGGGCCAGCCCCTCCCCCCCAGGGTATAACCCACCCATGTTTTGGCCATTTTTCCGCTGGGGGGTTTGGGCGCACCGACCTTCGGGGGGTTATTTTTGGGCGCGGCTATGCCCGCGGCCTATTTTTGTCACGCGGAGGCCGCTCGCAAAGTCTCGCCCCATTCCGAGTCCGGCGGACGAAGTGGGCCAGCCCCTCCCCCCAAGGCTATAGCCCACCCGTTTTTTGGCCATTTTTCCGCTGGGGGGTTTGGGCGCACCGACCTTCGGGGGGTTATTTTTGGGCGCGGCTGTGCCCGTGGCCTATTTTTGGCACGCGAAGGCCACTTGCAAAGTCTCGCACCATTCCGAGTCCGGCGGACGAAGTTGGCCAGCCCCTCCCCCCAAGGCTATAGCGCACCCGTTTTTTGGCCATTTTTCCGCTGGGGGGTTTGGGCGCGCCGACCATCGGGGGGTTATTTTTGGGCGCGGGTGTGTCCGCGGCCTATTTTTGGCACGCGGAGGCCGCTCGTAAAGACTCGGCCCATTCCGAGTCCGGCGGACGAAGTTGGCCAGCCCCACCCCCCAAGGCTACAGCCCACCCGTTTTTGTGGCCTTGCTCCGCTGGATGAACTTGGCGCCCCGACCTTCGGGCGGTTATTTTTGGGCGCGGCTGTGACCGCGGCCTATTTTTGGCACACGGAGGCCCCTCGCAATGTTTCGCGCCATTCCGAGTCCGGCGGACGAAGTGGGCCAGCCCCACCCCCCAAGGCTATAGCCCACCCGTTTTTGGGGGCTTTCTCCGCTGGACGAACTTGGCGCCCCGGCCTTCGGGCGGTTATTTTTGGGCGCGGCTGTGCCCGCGCCCTATTTTTGGCACACGGAGGCCCCTAACAAAGCCTCGCGCCATTCCGAGTCCAGCGGTCAAAGTTGGCCAGCCCCATCTCCCAAGGCTATAGTCCACCCGTTTTTGTGGCCTTTTTCCGCTGGACGAACTTGGCGCCCCGGCCTTCGGGGGTTTATTTTTGGGCGCGGCTGTGCCCGCGGCTTATTTTTGGCACGCGTAGGCCGCTGGCAAAGTCTCACCCCATTCCAAGTCCGGCGGACGAAGTGGGCCAGCCCCTACCCCCAAGGCTATAGCGCACCCGTTTTTTGGCCATTTTTCCGCTGGGGGGTTTGGGCGCGCCGACCTTCGGGGGGTTATTTTTGGGCGCGGCTGTGACCGTGGCCTATTTTTGGCACGCGAAGGCCGCTCGCAAAGTCTCGCACCATTCCGAGTCCGGCGGACGAAGTTGGCCAGCCCCTCCCCCCAAGGCTATAGCGCACCCGTGTTTCGGCCATTTTTCCGCTGGGGGGTTTGGGCGCGCCGACCATCGGGGGGTTATTTTTGGGCGCGGGTGTGCCCGCGGCCTATTTTTGGCACGCGGAGGCCGCTCGTAAAGACTCGGCCCATTCCGAGTCCGGCGGACGAAGTTGGCCAGCCCCACCCCCCAAGGCTACAGCCCACCCGTGTTTGTGGCCTTGCTCCGCTGGACGAACTTGGCGCCCCGGCCTTCGGGTGGTTATTTTTGGGCGCGGCTGTGACCGCGGCCTATTTTTGGCACACGGAGGCCCCTCGCAATGTTTCGCACCATTCCGAGTCCGGCGGACGAAGTGGGCCAGCCCCACCCCCCAAGGCTATAGCCCACCCGTTTTTGTGGCCTTTCTCCGCTGGACGAACTTGGCGCCCCGGCCTTCGGGCGGTTATTTTTGGGCGCGGCTGTGCCCGCGCCCTATTTTTGGCACACGGAGGCCCCTAACAAAGCCTCGCGCCATTCCGAGTCCGGCGGTCAAAGTTGGCCAGCCCCATCTCCCAAGGCTATAGTCCACCCGTTTTTGTGGCCTTTTTCCGCTAGACGAACTTGGCGCCCCGGCCTTCGGGGGTTTATTTTTGGGCGCGGCTGTGCCCGCGGCTTATTTTTGGCACGCGTAGGCCGCTGGCAAAGTCTCGCCCCATTCCAAGTCCGGCGGATGAAGTGGGCCAGCCCCTACCCCAAAGGCTATAGCGCACCCGTTTTTTGGCCATTTTTCCGCTGGGGGGTTTGGGCGCGCCGACCTTCGGTGGGTTATTTTTGGGCGCGGCTGTGCCCGCGGCATATTTTTGGCATGCGGAGGCTGTTCGCAAAGTCTCGCCCCATTCCGAGTCCCGCGGACGAAGTGGGACAGCCCCTACCCCCAAGGCTATAGCGCACCCGTTTTTTGGCCATTTTTCCGCTGGGGGGTTTGGGCGCGCCGACCTTCGGGGGGTTATTTTTGTGCGCGGCTGTGCCCGCGGTCTATTTTTGGCACACGGAGTCCGCTCGCAAAGTCTCGCCCCATTCCGAGTCCGGCGGACGAAGTGGGCCAGCCCGTCCCCCCAAGGCTATAGCGCACCCGTTTTTTGGCCATTTTTCCGCTTGAGGGTTTGGGCGCGCCGACCTTCGGGCGATTATTTTTGGGCGCGGCTGTGTCCGCGGCCTATTTTTGGCATGCGGAGGCCGCTCGCAAAGTCTCACCCCATTCCGAGTCCGGCGGACGAAGAGGGCCAGCCCCTCCACCCAAGGCTATAGCGCACCTGTTTTTTGGCCTTTTTTCCGCTGGGGGGTTTGGGCGCGCCGACCTTCGGGGGGTTATTTTTGGGCGCGGCTGTGCCCTAGGCCTATTTTTGGTACGCGGAGTCCGCTCGCAAAGTCTCGCCCCATTCCGAGTCCGGCGGACGAATTTGGCCAGCCCGTCCCCCCAAGGATATAGCGCACCCGTTTTTTGGCCATTTTTCCGCTGGGGGGTTTGGGCGCGCTGACCTTCGGGGGATTATTTTTGGGCGCGGCTGTGGCCGCGGCCTATTTTTGGCACGCGGAGGCCACTCTTAAAGTCTCGCCCCATTCCGAGTCCGGCGGACGAAGTGGGCCAGCCCCTCCACCCAAGGCTATGGCCCACCCGTTTTTGTGGCCATTTTCCGCAGGACATTGGCGCCCCGGCCTTCGGGCAGTTATTTTTGGGCGCGGCTGTGCCCGCGTCCTATTTTTTACACGCGGAGGCCGTTCGCAAAGTCTCGCCCCATTCCGAGTCCGGCGGACGAAGTGGGCCAGCCCCTACCCCCAAGGCTATAGCGCACCCGTTTTTTGGCCATTTTTCCGCTGGGGGGTTTGGGCGCGCCGACCTTCGGGGGGTTATTTTTGGGCGCGGCTGTGCCCTAGGCCTATTTTTGGCACGCGGAGTCCGCTCGCAAAGTCTCGCCCCATTCCGAGTCCGGCGGACGAATTTGGCCAGCCCGTCCCCCCAAGGATATAGCCCACCCGTTTTTTGGCTAATTTTCCGCTGGGGGGTTTGGGAGCGCCGACCTTCGGGCGGTTATTTTTGGACACGGCTGAGGCCACGGCCTATTTTTAACACACGGAGGCCCCTCGCAAAGTCTCGCGCCATTCCGAGTCCGGCGGACGAAGTTGGCCAGCCCCACCCCCCAAGGCTATAGCCCACCCGTTTTTGTGGCCATTTTCCGCTGGACGAACTTGGCGCCCCGGCCTTCGGACGGTTCTTTTTGGGCGGGGCCTTGCCCGCGGCCTTGCCCGCGGCCTATTTTTCGCACACGGAGGGCCCTCGCAAAGTGTCGCCCCATTCCGAGTCCGGCGGACGAAGTGGGCCAGCACCACCCCCCAAGTCTACAGCCCACCAGTTTTTGTGGCCTTTTTCCGCTGGACGAACTTGGCGCCCCGGCCTTCGGGCGGTTATTTTTGGGCGTGGCTGTGCCCGCGGCCTATTTTTGGCACACGGAGGCCCCTCACAAAGTCTCGCGCCATTCCGAGTCTGGTGGACGAAGTGGGTCAGCCCCACCCCCCAAGGCTATAGCCCACCCGTTTTTGTGGCCTTTTTCCGCTGGACGAACTTGGCGCCCCGGCCTTCGGAGGGTTATTTTTGGGCGCGGCTGTGCCGGCGGCCTATTTTTGGCTCACGGAGGGCCCTCGCAAAGTGTCGCGCCATTCCGAGTTCGGCGGACGAAGTTGGCCAGCCCCACCCCCCAAGGCTATAGCCCACCCGTTTTTGTTGTCTTTTTTCGCTGGACGAACTTGGCACCACGGCCTTCGGGCAGTTATTTTTTGGCGTGGTTGTGCCCGCTGCCTATTTTTGGCACACGGAGGGCCCTCGCAAAGTCTCGTGCCATTCCGAGTCCGGCGGACGAAGTTGGCCAGGCCCACCTCCCAAGGCTGTAGCCCACCCGTTTTTGTGGCCTTTTTCCGATGGACGAACTTGGCCCGGCCTTCGGGAGGTTTATTTTTAGTGCGGCTTTGCCCGCAGCCTATTTTTGGCACACGGAGGCCCCTCGCAAAGTCTCGCGCCATTCCGAGTCCGGCGGCCGAATTTGGCCAGCCCCACCCCCCAAGGTTATAGCCCAGCCGTTTTTGTGGCCTTTTTCCGCAGGACGAACTTGGCGCCCCAGCCTTCGGGCTGTTATTTTTGGGCGTGGCGGTGCCCGCGGCCTATTTTTGGCACACGGAGGCCCCTCGCAAAGTCTCGCGCCATTCCGAGTCCGGCGGACGAAGTCGGGCAGCCCCACCTCCCTAGGCTATAGCCCACCTGTTTTTGTGGCCTTTTTCCGCTGGACGAACTTGACGGCCCGGCCTTCGGGCGATTATTTTTGGACGCGGCTGTGCCCGCGGCCTATTTTTGGCACACGCAGGCCCCTCGCAATGTTTCGCGCCATTCCGAGTCCGGCGGATGAAGTTGGCCAGCACCACCCCCCAAGTCTACAGCCCACCCGTTTTTGTGGCCTTTCTCCGCTGGACGAACTTGGTGCCCCGGACTTCGGGCAATTATTTTTGGGCGCGGCTGTGCCCGCGGCCTATTTTTGGCACACGGAGGCCCCTAACAAAGCCTCGAGCCATTCCGAGTCCGGCGGACGAAGTTGCCCAGCCCCACCTCCCAAGCTATAGCCCACCCGTTTTTGTGGCCTTTTTCCACTGGACGAACTTGGCGCCCCGGCCTTCGGAGGGTTATTTTTGGGCACGGCTCAGGCTGCGGCCTATTTTTGACACACGGAGGCCCCTCGCAAAGTCTCGCGCCATTCCGAGTCCGGCGGACGAAGTTGGCCAGCCCCACTCCCCAAGGCTATAGCCCACCCGTTTTTGTGGCCATTTTCCGCTGGACGAACTTGGCGCCCCGGCCTTCGGACGGTTCTTTTTGGGCGCGGCATATTTTTCGCACACGGAGGGCCCTCGCAAAGTGTCGCGCCATTCCGAGTCCGGCGGACGAAGTGGGCCAGCACCACCCCCCAAGTCTACAGCCCACCCGTTTTTGTGGCCTTTCTCCGCTGGACGAACTTGGTGCCCCGGACTTCGGGCAATTATTTTTGGGCGCGGCTGTGTCCGCGGCCTATTTTGGGCACACGGAGGCCCCTCGCAAAGTCTCGCGCCATTCCGAGTCCGGCGGACGAAGTGGGCCAGCCCCACCCCCCAAGGCTATAGCCCACCCGTTTTATTGGCCTTTTTCCGCTGGACGAACTTGGCGCCCCGGCCTTCGGGCGGTTATTTTTGGGCGCGGCTGTGCCTGCGGCCTATTTTTTGCACACGCAGGGCCCTCGCAAAGTCTCGCGCCATTCCGAGTCCGGCGGACGAAGTTGGCCAGCCCCACCTCCCAAGGCTAAAGCCCACCCGTTTTTGTGGCCTTTTTCCGCTGGACGAACTTGGCGCCCCCGCCGTCGCCGGTCATTTCTGGGCGCGGCTGTGCCCGCGGCCTATTTTTGGCACACGGAGGCCCCTCGAAAGTCTCGCGCCATTCCGAGTCCGGCGGACGAAGTTGGCCAGCCCCACCTCCCAAGGCTATAGCCCACCCGTTTTTGTTGCTTTTTTCCGCTGGACGAACTTGGCGCCCCGGCTTTCGTCGGTTATTTTTGGGCGCGGCTGTGCCAGCGGCCTATTTTTGGCACACGGACGCCCCTCGAAAAGTCTCGCGCCATTCCGAGTCCGGCGGACGAAGTTGGCCAGCCCCACCGCCCAAGGCTATAGCCAACCCTTTTTTGTGGCCTTTTTCCGCTGGACGAACTTGGCGCCCCGGCCTTCGGGCGGTTATTTTTGGGTGCGGCTGTGCCCGTAGCCTATTTTTGGCACACGGAGGCCCCTCGAAAAGTCTCGCGCCATTCCGAGTCCGGCGGACGAAGTGGGCCAGCCCCACCCCCCAAGGCTATAGCCCACCCGTTTTTGTGGCGTTTTTCCCCTGGACGAACTTGGCGCCCCGGCCTTCGGGCGGTTATTTTTGGGCGCGGCTGTGTGCACAGCCTATTTTTGGTACACGGAGGCCCCTCGCAAAGTCTGGCGCCATTCCGAGTCCGGCGGACGAAGTTGGCCAGCCCCACCTCCCAAGGCTATAGCCCACCCGTTTTTGTGGCCTTTTTCCGCTGGACGAACTTGGCTCCCCAGCCTTCGGGTTGTTATTTTTGGCCGCGGCTGTGCCCGCGGCCTATTTTTGGCACACGGAGGCCCCTCGCAAAGTCTCGCGCCATTCCGAGTCCGGCGGACGAAGTGGGCCAGCCCCACCCCCCAAGGCTATAGCCCACCCGTTTTTGTGGCCTTTTTCCGCTGGACGAACTTGGCGCCCCGGCCTTCGGGCGGTTATTTTTGGGCGCGGCTGTGTCCGCGGCCTATTTTGGGCACACGGAGGCCCCTCGCAAAGTCTCGCGTCATTCCGAGTCCGGCGGACGAAGTGGGCCAGCCCCACCCCCCAAGGCTATAGCCCACCCGTTTTATTGGCCTTTTTCTGCTGGACGAACTTGGCGCCTCGGCCTTCGGGCGGTTATTTTTGGGCGCGGCTGTGCCTGCGGCCTATTTTTTGCACACGCAGGGCCCTCGCAAAGTCTCGCGCCATTCCGAGTCCGGCGGACGAAGTTGGCCAGCCCCACCTCCCAAGGCTAAAGCCCACCCGTTTTTGTGGCCTTTTTCCGCTGGACGAACTTGGCGCCCCGGCCTTCGTCGGTTATTTTTGGGCGCGGCTGTGCCCGCGGCCTATTTTTGGCACACGGAGGCCCCTCGAAAGTCTCGCGCCATTCCGAGTCCGGCGGACGAAGTTGGCCAGCCCCACCTCCCAAGGCTATAGCCCACCCGGTTTTGTGGCGTGTTTCCGCTGGTCGAAGGTGGCGCCCCGGCCTTCGTCGGTTATTTTTGGGCGCGGCTGTGCCAGCGGCCTATTTTTGGCACACGGAGGCCCCTCGAAAAGTCTCGCGCCATTCCGAGTCCGGCGGACGAAGTTGGCCAGCCCCACCTCCCAAGGCTATAGCCAACCCATTTTTGTGGCCTTTTTCCGCTGGACGAACTTGGCGCCCCGTCCTTCGGGCGGTTATTTTTGGGCGCGGCTGTGCCCGCGGCCTATTTTTGGCACACAGAGGCCCCTGCAAAGTCTCGCGCCATACCGAGTCCGGCGGACGAAGTGGGCCAGCCCCACCTCCCAAGGATATAGCCCACCCGTTTTTGTGGCCTTTTTCCGCTGGACGAACTTGGCGACCCGGCCTTCGGGCGGTTATTTTTGGACGCGGCTGTACCCGCCTCCTATTTTTGGCACACGGACGGCCCTCGAAAAGTCTCGCGCCATACCGAGTCCGGCGGACGAAGTGGGCCAGCCCCACCTCCCAAGGATATAGCCCACCCGTTTTTGTGGCCTTTTTCCGCTGGACGAACTTGGCGCCCGTCCTTCGGGCGGTTATTTTTGGGCGCAGCTGTGCCCGCTGCCTATTTTTGGCACACACGGAGGCCCCTGCAAAGTCTCGCGCCATACCGAGTCCGGCGGACGAAGCGGGCCAGCCCCACCTCCCAAGGATATAGCCCACCCGTTTTTGTGGCCTTTTTCCGCTGGACGAAATTGGCGCCCCGGCCTTCGGGCGGTTATTTTTGGGCGCGGCTGCGTCCGCTGCCTATTTTTGGCACACGGACGGCCCTCGCAAAGTCTCGCACCATTCCGAGTCCGGCGGACGAAGTTGGCCAGCCCCACCCCCCAAGGCTATAGCCCACCCGTTTTTGTGGCCTTGTTCCGCTGGACAAACTTGGCGCCCGGCCTTCGGGCGGTTATTTATGGACGTGGCTGTGTCCGCGGCCTAATTTTAGAACACGTATGCCCCTCGCAAACTCTCGCACCATTCCGAGTCCGGCGGACGTAGTAGTCCAGCCCCAACCCCCTAGGCTATAGCCCACCCGTTTTATTGGCCTTTTTCCGCTGGACGAACTTGGCGCCCCGGCCTTCGGGCGGTTATTTTTGGGCGCGGCTGTGCGTAAAGCCTATTTTTGGCACACGGAGGCTCCTCGCAAAGTCTCGCGCCATTCCGAGTCCGGCGGACGAAGTTGGGCACCCCCACCTCCCAAGGCTATAGCCCACCCGTTTTTGTGGCCTTTTTCCGCTGGACGAACTTGGCTCCCCATCCTTTGGGCTGTTATTTTTGGGCGCGGATGTGCCCGCGGCCTATTTTTGGCACACGGAGGCCCCTCGCAAAGTCTCGCGCCATTCCGAGTCCGGCGGACGAAGTTGGCCAGCCCCACCCCCCAATGCTATAGCCAACCCGTTTTTGTGGCCTTTTTCCGCTGGACGAACTTGGCGCCCCGTCCTTCGGGCAGTTATTTTTGGGTGCGGCTGTGCCCGCGGCCTATTTTTGGCACACGGAGGCCCCTGCAAAGTCTCGCGCCATACCGAGTCCGGCGGACGAAGTGGGCCAGCCCCACCTCCCAAGGATATAGCCCACCCGTTTTTGTGGCCTTTTTCCGCTGGACGAACTTGGCGCCCCGTCCTTCGGGCGGTTATTTTTGGGCGCAGCTGTGCCCGCGGCCTATTTTTGGCACACGGAGGCCCCTGCAAAGTCTCGCGCCATACCGAGTCCGGCGGACGAAGTGGGCCAGCCCCACCTCCCAAGGATATAGCCCACCCGTTTTTGTGGCCTTTTTCCGCTGGACGAACTTGGCGCCCCGGCCTTCGGGCGGTTATTTTTGGGCGCGGCTGCGCCCGCTGCCTATTTTTGGCACACGGACGGCCCTCGCAAAGTCTCGCACCATTCCGAGTCCGGCGGACGAAGTTGGCCAGCCCCACCCCCCAAGGCTATAGCCCACCCGTTTTTGTTGCCATTTTACGCTGGACGAACATGGCGCCCCGGCCTTCGGGCGGTTATTTTTTGGCGCGGCTGTGTCCGCGGCCTATTTTGGGCACACGGAGGCCCCTCGCAAAGTCTCGCGTCATTCCGAGTCCGGCGGACGAAGTGGGCCAGCCCCACCCCCCAAGGCTATAGCCCACCCGTTTTATTGGCCTTTTTCTGCTGGACGAACTTGGCGCCTCGGCCTTCGGGCGGTTATTTTTGGGCGCGGCTGTGCCTGCGGCCTATTTTTGGCACACGCAGGGCCTCGCAAAGTCTCGCGCCATTCCGAGTCCGGCGGACGGTTGGCCAGCCCCACCTCCCAAGGCTAAAGCCCACCCGCTTTTGTGGCCTTTTTCCGCTGGACGAACTTGGCGCCCGGCCTTCGTCGGTTATTTTTGGGCGCGGCTGTGCCCGCGGCCTATTTTTGGCACACGGAGGCCCCTCGAAAGTCTCGCGCCATTCCGAGTCCGGCGGACGAAGTTGGCCAGCCCCACCTCCCAAGGCTATAGCCCACCCGTTTTTGTGGCTTTTTTCCGCTGGACGAACTTGGCGCCCCGGCTTTCGTCAGTTATTTTTGGGCGCGGCTGTGCCAGCGGCCTATTTTTGGCACACGGAGGCCCCTCGAAAAGTCTCGCGCCATTCCGAGTCCGGCGGACGAAGTTGGCCAGCCCCACCTCCCAAGGCTATAGCCAACCCATTTTTGTGGCCTTTTTCCGCTGGACGAACTTGGCGCCCCGTCCTTCGGGCGGTTATTTTTGGGCGCGGCTGTGCCCGCGGCCTATTTTTGGCACACAGAGGCCCCTGCAAAGTCTCGCGCCATACCGAGTCCGGCGGACGAAGTGGGCCAGCCCCACCTCCCAAGGATATAGCCCACCCGTTTTTGTGGCCTTTTTCCGCTGGACGAAATTGGCGCCCCGGCCTTCGGGCGGTTATTTTTGGGCGCGGCTGCGTCCGCTGCCTATTTTTGGCACACGGACGGCCCTCGCAAAGTCTCGCACCATTCCGAGTCCGGCGGACGAAGTTGGCCAGCCCCACCCCCCAAGGCTATAGCCCACCCGTTTTTGTGGCCTTTTTCCGCTGGGCGAACTTGGCGCCCCGGCCTTCGGGCAGTTATTTTTGGGAGCGGCTGCGCCGCTGCCTATTTTTGGCACACGGACGGCCTCGCAAAGTCTCGCACCATTCCGAGTCCGGCGGACGAAGTTGGCCAGCCCCACCCCCCAAGGCTATAGCCCACCCGTTTTTGTGGCCTTTTTCCGCTGGACGAACTTGGCGCCCCGGCCTTCGGGCGGTTATTTTTGGGCGCGGCTGTGTCCGCGGCCTATTTTGGGCACACGGAGGCCCCTCGCAAAGTCTCGCGTCATTCCGAGTCCGGCGGACGAAGTGGGCCAGCCCCACCCCCCAAGGCTATAGCCCACCCGTTTTATTGGCCTTTTTCTGCTGGACGAACTTGGCGCCTCGGCCTTCGGGCGGTTATTTTTGGGCGCGGCTGTGCCTGCGGCCTATTTTTTGCACACGCAGGGCCCTCGCAAAGTCTCGCGCCATTCCGAGTCCGGCGGACGAAGTTGGCCAGCCCCACCTCCCAAGGCTAAAGCCCACCCGTTTTTGTGGCCTTTTTCCGCTGGACGAACTTGGCGCCCCGGCCTTCGTCGGTTATTTTTGGGCGCGGCTGTGCCCGCGGCCTATTTTTGGCACACGGAGGCCCCTCGAAAGTCTCGCGCCATTCCGAGTCCGGCGGACGAAGTTGGCCAGCCCCACCTCCCAAGGCTATAGCCCACCCGTTTTTGTGGCTTTTTTCCGCTGGACGAACTTGGCGCCCCGGCTTTCGTCAGTTATTTTTGGGCGCGGCTGTGCCAGCGGCCTATTTTTGGCACACGGAGGCCCCTCGAAAAGTCTCGCGCCATTCCGAGTCCGGCGGACGAAGTTGGCCAGCCCCACCTCCCAAGGCTATAGCCAACCCATTTTTGTGGCCTTTTTCCGCTGGACGAACTTGGCGCCCCGTCCTTCGGGCGGTTATTTTTGGGCGCGGCTGTGCCCGCGGCCTATTTTTGGCACACAGAGGCCCCTGCAAAGTCTCGCGCCATACCGAGTCCGGCGGACGAAGTGGGCCAGCCCCACCTCCCAAGGATATAGCCCACCCGTTTTTGTGGCCTTTTTCCGCTGGACGAACTTGGCGACCCGGCCTTCGGGCGGTTATTTTTGGACGCGGCTGTACCCGCCTCCTATTTTTGGCACACGGACGGCCCTCGAAAAGTCTCGCGCCATACCGAGTCCGGCGGACGAAGTGGGCCAGCCCCACCTCCCAAGGATATAGCCCACCCGTTTTTGTGGCCTTTTTCCGCTGGACGAACTTGGCGCCCCGTCCTTCGGGCGGTTATTTTTGGGCGCAGCTGTGCCCGCGGCCTATTTTTGGCACACGGAGGCCCCTGCAAAGTCTCGCGCCATACCGAGTCCGGCGGACGAAGTGGGCCAGCCCCACCTCCCAAGGATATAGCCCACCCGTTTTTGTGGCCTTTTTCCGCTGGACGAAATTGGCGCCCCGGCCTTCGGGCGGTTATTTTTGGGCGCGGCTGCGTCCGCTGCCTATTTTTGGCACACGGACGGCCCTCGCAAAGTCTCGCACCATTCCGAGTCCGGCGGACGAAGTTGGCCAGCCCCACCCCCCAAGGCTATAGCCCACCCGTTTTTGTGGCCTTGTTCCGCTGGACAAACTTGGCGCCCCGGCCTTCGGGCGGTTATTTTTGGGCGTGGCTGTGTCCGCGGCCTATTTTTAGTACACGGAGGCCCCTCGCAAAGTCTCGCACCATTCCGAGTCCGGCGGACGAAGTCGGCCAGCCCCACCCCCCAAGGCTATAGCCCACCCGTTTTATTGGCCTTTTTCCGCTGGACGAACTTGGCGCCCCGGCCTTCGGGCGGTTATTTTTGGGCGCGGCTGTGCGTAAAGCCTATTTTTGGCACACGGAGGCTCCTCGCAAAGTCTCGCGCCATTCCGAGTCCGGCGGACGAAGTTGGGCACCCCCACCTCCCAAGGCTATAGCCCACCCGTTTTTGTGGCCTTTTTCCGCTGGACGAACTTGGCTCCCCATCCTTTGGGCTGTTATTTTTGGGCGCGGATGTGCCCGCGGCCTATTTTTGGCACACGGAGGCCCCTCGCAAAGTCTCGCGCCATTCCGAGTCCGGCGGACGAAGTTGGCCAGCCCCACCCCCCAATGCTATAGCCAACCCGTTTTTGTGGCCTTTTTCCGCTGGACGAACTTGGCGCCCCGTCCTTCGGGCGGTTATTTTTGGGCGCGGCTGTGCCCGCGGCCTATTTTTGGCACACGGAGGCCCCTGCAAAGTCTCGCGCCATACCGAGTCCGGCGGACGAAGTGGGCCAGCCCCACCTCCCAAGGATATAGCCCACCCGTTTTTGTGGCCTTTTTCCGCTGGACGAACTTGGCGCCCCGTCCTTCGGGCGGTTATTTTTGGGCGCAGCTGTGCCCGCGGCCTATTTTTGGCACACGGAGGCCCCTGCAAAGTCTCGCGCCATACCGAGTCCGGCGGACGAAGTGGGCCAGCCCCACCTCCCAAGGATATAGCCCACCCGTTTTTGTGGCCTTTTTCCGCTGGACGAACTTGGCGCCCCGGCCTTCGGGCGGTTATTTTTGGGCGCGGCTGCGCCCGCTGCCTATTTTTGGCACACGGACGGCCCTCGCAAAGTCTCGCACCATTCCGAGTCCGGCGGACGAAGTTGGCCAGCCCCACCCCCCAAGGCTATAGCCCACCCGTTTTTGTGGCCTTTTTCCGCTGGACGAACTTGGCGCCCCGGCCTTCGGGCGGTTATTTTTGGGCGCGGCTGTGCGCAAAGCCTATTTTTGGCACACGGAGGCCCCTCGCAAAGTCTCGCGCCATTCCGAGTCCGGCGAACGAAGTTGGGCAGCCCCACCTCCCAAGGCTATAGCCCACCCGTTTTTGTGGCCTTTTTCCGCTGGTCGAACTTGGCGCGCCGGCCTTCGGGCGGGTATTTTTGGGCGCGGCTGTGCCCATGGCCTATTTTTAGCACACGGAGGCGCCTCGCAAATATTCGCTCCATTCCGAGTCCGGCGGACGAAGTTGGCCAGCCCCACCCCCCAAGGCTATAGCCCACCCATTTTTGTGGCCTTTTTCCGCTGGACGAACTTGGCGCCCCATCCTTCGGGCGGGTATTTTTGGGCGCGGCTGTGGCCGTAGCCTATTTTTGGCACAGGGAGGTGCCTCGCAAAGTATCGCGCAATTCCGAGTCCGGCGGACAAAGTTGGCCAGCCATAACCCCCAAGGCTATAGCCCACCCGTTTTTTCGCAATTTTTCTGCTGGGGGGTTTGGGCGCACCGACCTTCGGGGGGTTATTTTTCGGCGAGGCTGTGCCCTCGGCCTATTTTTGGCACGCGGAGGCCGCTCACAAAATCTCGCCCCTTTCCGAGTCCGGCGGACGAAGTTGGGCAGCCCGACCCTCCAAGGCTAAAGCCCACCCATTTTTTGGCCATTTTTCCGCTGGGGGGTTTGGGCGCGCCGACCTTCGGGGGGTTATTTTTTGGGCGCGGCTGAGCCCGTGGCCTATTTTTGGCACGCGGAGGCCGCTCGCAAATTCTCGCCCCATTCCGAGTTCGGCGGACGAAGTTGGCCAGCCCCACCCCCCAAGGCTATAGCCCACCCGTTTTTGTGGCCTTTTTCCACTGGACGAACTTGGCGCCCCGGCCTTCCGGCGGGTATTTTTGGACGCGGCTGTGTCCGTGGCCTAGTTTTGGCACACGGAGGCCCCTCGCAAAGTCTCGCGCCATTCCGAGTTCTGCGGATGAAGTTGGCTAGCCCGACCACCCAAGGCTATAGCCCACCCATTTTTTGGCCATTTTTCCGCTGGGGGGTTTGGGCGCGCCGACCTTCGGGGGCTTATTTTTGGGCACGGCTGGGCCCGCGGCCTATTTTTGGCACGCGGAGGCCGCTCGCAAAGTCTCGCCCCATTCCGAGTTCGCCGTCGAAGTTGGCCAGCCCCACCCCCCAAGGCTATAGCCCACCCGTTTTTGTGGCCTTTTTCCGCTGGACGAACTTGGCGCCCTGGCCTTCCGGCGGGTATTTTTGGACGCGGCTGTGCCCGCGGCCTATTTTTGGCACACGGAGGCGCCTCGCAAAGTCTCCAGCCATTCCGAGTTCGGCGGATGAAGTTGGCCAGCCCCACCCCCCAAGGCTATAGCCCACCCGTTTTTGTGGCCTTTTTCCGCTGGACGAACTTGGCGCCCCATCCTTCGGGCGGGTATTTTTGGGCGCGGCTGTGGCCGTAGCCTATTTTTGGCACAGGGAGGTGCCTCGCAAAGTATCGCGCAATTCCGAGTCCGGCGGACAAAGTTGGCCAGCCATAACCCCCAAGGCTATAGCCCACCCGTTTTTTGGCAATTTTTGCGCTGGGGGGTTTGGGCGCGCCGACCTTCGGGGGGTTATTTTTCGGCGAGGCTGTGCCCTCGGCCTATTTTTGGCACGCGGAGGCCGCTCACAAAATCTCGCCCCTTTCCGAGTCCGGCGGACGAAGTTGGGCAGCCCGACCGTCCAAGGCTAAAGCCCACCCGTTTTTTGGCCATTTTTCCGCTGGGGGGTTTGGGCGCGCCAACCTTCGGGGGGTTATTTTTTGGGCGCGGCTGAGCCCGCGGCCTATTTTTGGCACGCGGAGGCCGCTCGCAAATTCTCGCCCCATTCCGAGTTCGGCGGACGAAGTTGGCCAGCCCCACCCCCCAAGGCTATAGCCCACCCGTTTTTGTGGCCTTTTTCCGCTGGACGAACTTGGCGCCCCGGCCTTCCGGCGGGTATTTTTGGACGCGGCTGTGCCCGTGGCCTATTTTTGGCACACGGAGGACCCTCGCAAAGTCTCGCGCCATTCCGAGTTCGGCGGATGAAGTTGGCCAGCCCGACCACCCAAGGCTATAGCCCACCCATTTTTTGGCCATTTTTCCGCTGGGGGGTTTGGGCGCGCCGACCTTCGGGGGCTTATTTTTGGGCACGGCTGGGCCCGCGGCCTATTTTTGGCACGCGGAGGCCGCTCGCAAAGTCTCGCCCCATTCCGAGTTCGCCGTCGAAGTTGGCCAGCCCCACCCCCCAAGGCTATAGCCCACCCGTTTTTGTGGCCTTTTTCCGCTGGACGAACTTGGCGCCCTGGCCTTCCGGCGGTTATTTTTGGACGCGGCTGTGCCCGCGGCCTATTTTTGGCACACGGAGGCGCCTCGCAAAGTCTCGAGCCATTCCGAGTTCGGCGGATGAAGTTGGCCAGCCCCAGCCCCCAAGGCTATAGCCCACCCGTTTTTGTGGCCTTTTTCCGCTGGACGAACTTGGCGCCCAGGCCTTCGGGCGGGTATTTTTGGGCGCGGCTGTGTCCGCGGCCTATTTTTGGCGCACGGAGGCACCTCGCAAAGTATCGCGCAATTCCGAGTCCGGCGGACGAAGTTGGGCAGCCCGACCCTCCAAGGCTAAAGCCCACCCGTTTTTTGGCCATTTTTCCACTGGCGGGTTTGGCTCGCCGACCTTCGGGGGGTTATTTTTGGGCGCGGCTGAGCCCGCGGCCTATTTTTGGCACACGGAGGTGCCTCGCAAAGTCTCACGCCATTCCGAGTCCGGCGGACGAAGTTGGCCAGCCCCACCCCCCAAGGCTATAGCCCACCCGTTTTTGTGGTCTTTTTCCGCTGGACGAACTTGGCGCCCCGGCCTTTGGGCGGGTATTTTTGGGCGTGGCTGTGTCCGTGGCCTATTTTCGGCACACGGAGGTGCCTCGCAAATATTCGCTCCATTTCGAGTCCCGCGGACGAAGTTGGCCAGCCCCATCCCCCAAGGCTATAGCCCACCCGTTTTTGTGGCCTTTTTCCGCTGGACCAACTTGGCGCCCCGGCCTTCGGGCGGGTATTTTTGGGCGCGGCTGTGGCCGAGGCCTATTTTTGGCACACGGAGGCGCCTCATAAAGTTTCGCACCATTCCGAGTCCGGTGGACGAAGTTGGCCAACCCCACCCTCCAAGGGTATAGCCCACCCGTTTTTGTGGACTTTTTCCGCTGGACGAACCTGGCGCCCCGGCCTTCGGGCGGGTACTTTTGGGTGCGGCTGTGCCCGCGGCCTATGTTTGGTACACGGAGGTGCCTCGCAAACTATCGCGTGATTCCGAGTCCGGCGGACGAAGTTGGCCAGCCCCACCCCCCAAGGCTATAGCCCACCCGTTTTTGTGGCCTTTTTCCGCTGGACGAACTTGGCGCCCCGGCCTTCGGGCGGGTATTTTTGGGCGCGGCTGTGTCCGCGGCCTATTTTTGGCACACGGAGCCGCCTCGCAAATTTTCGCGCCATTCCGAGTCCGGGGGACGAAGTATGCCAGACCCACCCCCCGAGGCTATAGCCCACCCGTTTTTCTGGCATTTTTCCGCTGGACGAACTTGGCGCCCCGGCCTTCGGGCTGGTATTTTTGGGCGCGGCTGTACCCGTGGCCTATTTTTGGCACACGGAGGCGCCTCGCAAAGTTTCGCACCATTCCAAGTCCGGCGGACGAAGTTGGCCAGCCCCACCCCCCAAGGCTATAGCCCACCCGTTTTTGTGGTCTTTTTTCGCTGGACGAACTTGGCGCCCCGGCCTTCGGGCGGGTTTTTTTGGGCGCGGCTGTGGCCGCGGCCTATTTTTGGCACACGGAGGTGCCTCGCAATGTCTCGCGCCATTCCGAGTCCGGCGGACGAAGTTGGCCAGCCCCACCCCCCAAGGCTATAGCCCACCCGTTTTTGTGGCCTTTTTCCGCTGGACGAACTTGGCGCCCCGGCCTTTGGGCGGGTATTTTTGGGCGCGGCTGTGTCTGTGGCCTATTTTCGGCACAGGGAGGCGCCTCGCAAATATTCGCTCCATTTCGAGTCCGGCGGACGAAGTTGGCCAGCCCCATCCCCCACGGTTATAGCCCACCCGTTTTTGTGGCCTTTTTCCGCTGGACGAACTTGGCGCCCCGGCCTTCGGGCGGGTATTTTTGGGTGCGGCTGTGGCCGCGGCCTATTTTTGGCACACGGAGGCGCCTCGCAAAGTATCGCATGATTCTGAGTCCGGCGGACGAAGTTTGCTAGCCCCACCCCCCAAGGCTATAGCCCACCCGTTTTTGTGGCGTCTTTCCGCTGGACGAACTTGGCGCCCCGGCCTTCGGGCGGGTATTTTTGGGTACGGCTGTGCCCGCGGCCTACGTTTGTCACACGGAGGCTCCTCGCAAAGTCTCGCGCCATTCCGAGTCCGGCGGATGAAGTTTGCCAGCCCCACCCCCCAAGGCTATAGCCCACCAGTTTTTGTGGCCTTTTTCCGCTGGACGAACTTGGCGCCCCGGCCTTCGGGCGGGTATTTTTTGGAGCGGCTGTGCCCGCGGCCGATTTTTGGCACACGGAGGCCCCTCGCAAAGTCTCGCCCTATTTCGATTCCGGCGGACGAAGTTGGCCAGCCCCACCCCACGACGCTATAGCCAATCCGTTTTTGTGGCATTTTACCGCTGGACGAACTTGGAGCCCCAGCCTTCGGGCGGGTATTTTTGGGCGCGGCTGTGCCCGCGGCCAATTTTTGGCACACGGAGGTGCCTCGCAAAGTCTCGCCCTATTTCGAGTCCGGCGGACGAAGTTGGCCAGCCCCACCCCACGACGCTATAGCCCACCTGTTTTTGTGGCCTTTTTCCGCTGGACGAACTTGGCGCCCCGGCCTTCGGGCGGGTATTTTTGGGCGCGGCTGTGCCCGCGGCCTATTTTTGGCACACAGAGACGCCTCACAAAGTATCGCGCCATTCCGAGTCCGGCGGACGAAGTTGGCAAGCCCCACCCCCCAAGGCTATAGCCCACCCGTTTTTGTGGCGTCTTTCCGCTGGACGAACTTGGCGCCCCGGCCTTCGGGCGGGTATTTTTGGGTACGGCTGTGCCCGCGGCCTACGTTTGTCACACGGAGGCTCCTCGCAAAGTCTCGCGCCATTCCGAGTCCGGCGGATGAAGTTTGCCAGCCCCACCCCCCAAGGCTATAGCCCACCAGTTTTTGTGGCCTTTTTCCGCTGGACGAACTTGGCGCCCCGGCCTTCGGGCGGGTATTTTTTGGCGCGGCTGTGCCCAAGGCGATTTTTGGCACACGGAGGCCCCTCGCAAAGTCTCGCCCTATTTCGATTCCGGCGGACGAAGTTGGCCAGCCCCACCCCACGACGCTATAGCCAATCCGTTTTTGTGGCATTTTACCGCTGGACGAACTTGGAGCCCCAGCCTTCGGGCGGGTATTTTTGGGCGCGGCTGTGCCCGCGGCCAATTTTTGGCACACGGAGGTGCCTCGCAAAGTCTCGCCCTATTTCGAGTCCGGCGGACGAAGTTGGCCAGCCCCACCCCACGACGCTATAGCCCACCTGTTTTTGTGGCCTTTTTCCGCTGGACGAACTTGGCGCCCCGGCCTTCGGGCGGGTATTTTTGGGCGCGGCTGTGCCCGCGGCCTATTTTTGGCACACAGAGACGCCTCACAAAGTATCGCGCCATTCCGAGTCCGGCGGACGAAGTTGGCAAGCCCCACCCCCCAAGGCTATAGCCCACCCGTTTTTGTGGCCTTTTTCCGCTGGACGAACTTGGCGCCCCGGCCTTCGGGGGGGTATTTTTGGGCCCGACTGTGCCAGCGGCCTATTTTTGGCACACGGAGGCCCCTCGCAAAGTCTCGCGCCATTCCGAGTCCGCCGGACGAAGTTGGCCGGCCTCATCCCCCAAGGCTATAGCCCACCCGTTTTTGTGGCCTTTTTCCGCTGGACGAACTTGGCGCCCCAGCCTTCGGGGGGGTATTTTTGGGTACGGCTGTGCCCGCGGCCTATTTTTGTCACACGGAGGCGCCTCGCAAAGTCTCGCGCTATTCCAAGTCCGGCAGACGAAGTTGGCCAGCCCCACCCCACGACGCTATAGCCCACCCGTTTTTGTGGCCTTTTTCCGCTGGACGAACTTGGCGCCCCGGCCTTCGGGCGGTTATTTTTGGGCGCGGCTGTAACCGCGGCCTATTTTTGGCACCCGGAGGCCCCTCGCAAAGTCTCGAGCCATTCCGAGTCCGGCGGACGAAGTGGGCCAGCCCCATCCCCCAAGGCTATAGCCTACCCGTTTTTGTGGCCTTTTTCCGCTGGACGAACTTGGCGCCCCGGCCTTCGGGCGGTTATTTTTGAGTGCGGCTGTAACCGCGGCCTATTTTTGGCATACGGAGGCCCCTCGCAAAGTCTCGCGCCATTCTGAGTCCGCCGGACGAAGTTGGCCACCCTCATCCCCCAAGGCTATAGCCCACCCGTTTTTGTGGCCTTTTTCCGCTGGACGAACTTGGAGCCCCGGCCTTCGGGCAGGTATTTTTGGGCGCGGCTGTGCCCGCGGCCAATTTTTGGCACAAGGAGGCGCCTCTCAAAGTCTCGCCCTATTTCGATTCCGGCGGACGAAGTTGGCCAGCCCCACCCCACGACGCTATAGCCAATCCGTTTTTGTGGCATTTTACCGCTGGACGAACTTGGAGCCCCAGCCTTCGGGCGGGAATTTTTGGGCGCGGCTGTGCCCGCGGCCAATTTTTGGCACACGGAGGTGCCTCGCAAAGTCTCGCCCTATTTCGAGTCCGGCGGACGAAGTTGGCCAGCCCCACCCCACGACGCTATAGCCCACCTGTTTTTGTGGCCTTTTTCCGCTGGACGAACTTGGCGCCCCGGCCTTCGGGCGGGTATTTTTGGGCGCGGCTGTGCCCGTGGCCTATTTTTGGCACACAGAGACGCCTCACAAAGTATCGCGCCATTCCGAGTCCGGCGGACGAAGTTGGCAAGCCCCACCCCCCAAGGCTATAGCCCACCGGTTTTTGTGGCCTTTTTCCGCTGGACGAACTTGGCGCCCCGGCCTTCGGCCGGGTATTTTTGGGCGCGGCTGTGCCCGCGGCCAATTTTTGGCACACGAAGGCGCCTCGCAAAGTCTCGCGCTATTCTGAGTCCGGCGGACGAAGTTGGCCAGCCCCACCCCCAAGGCTAGAGCCCACCCGTTTTTGTGGCCTTTTTCCGCTGGACGAACTTGGCGCCCCGGCCTTCGGGGGGGTATTTTTGGGCCCGACTGTGCCAGCGGCCTATTTTTGGCACACGGAGGCACCTCACAAAGTATCGCGCCATTCCGAATCCGGCGGATGAAGTGGGCCAGCCCCATCCCCCAAGGCTATAGCCCACCCGTTTTTGTGGCCTTTTTCCGCTGGACGAACTTGGCGCCCCCGCCTTCGGGCGGGTATTTTTGGGTGCGGCTGTAACCGCGGCCTATTTTTGGGACACGGAGGCCCCTCGCAAAGTCTCGCGCCATTCCGAGTCCGCCGGACAAAGTTGGCCGGCCTCATCCCCCAAGGCTATAGCCCACCCGTTTTTGTGGCCTTTTTCCGCTAGACGAACTTGGCGCCCCGGCCTTCGGGGGGGTATTTTTGGGTACGGCTGTGCCCGCGGCCTATTTTTGGCACACGGAGGCGCCTCGCAAAGTCTCGCGCTATTCCAAGTCCGGCAGACGAAGTTGGCCAGCCCCACCCCACGACGCTATAGCCCACCCATTTTTGTGGCCTTTTTCCGCTGGACGAACTTGGCGCCCCGGCCTTCGGGCGGTTATTTTTGGGCGCGGCTGTAACCGCGGCCTATTTTTGGCACCCGGAGGCCCCTCGCAAAGTCTCGAGCCATTCCGAGTCCGGCGGACGAAGTGGGCCAGCCCCATCCCCCAAGGCTATAGCCTACCCGTTTTTGTGGCCTTTTTCCGCTGGACGAACTTGGCGCCCCGGCCTTCGGGCGGTTATTTTTGAGTGCGGCTGTAACCGCGGCCTATTTTTGGCATACGGAGGCCCCTCGCAAAGTCTCGCGCCATTCTGAGTCCGCCGGACGAAGTTGGCCACCCTCATCCCCCAAGGCTATAGCCCACCCGGTGTGGGTGGCCTTTTTCCGCTGGACGAACTTGGAGCCCCGGCCTTCGGGCAGGTATTTTTGGGCGCGGCTGTGCCCGCGGCCAATTTTTGGCACAAGGAGGCGCCTCTCAAAGTCTCGCCCTATTTCGATTCCGGCGGACGAAGTTGGCCAGCCCCACCCCACGACGCTATAGCCAATCCGTTTTTGTGGCATTTTACCGCTGGACGAACTTGAAGCCCCAGCCTTCGGGCGGGTATTTTTGGGCGCGGCTGTGCCCGCGGCCAATTTTTGGCACACGGAGGTGCCTCGCAAAGTCTCGCCCTATTTCGAGTCCGGCGGACGAAGTTGGCCAGCCCCACCCCACGACGATATAGCCAATCCGTTTTTGTGGCATTTTACCGCTGGACGAACTTGGAGCCCCAGCCTTGGGCGGGAATTTTGGGCGCGGCTGTGCCCAAGGCCAATTTTGGCACACGGAGGTGCCTCGCAAAGTCTCGCCCTATTTCGAGTCCGGCGCGGACGAAGTTGGCCAGCCCCACCCCACGACGCTATAGCCCACCTGTTTTTGTGGCCTTTTTCCGCTGGACGAACTTGGCGCCCCGGCCTTCGGGCGGGTATTTTTGGGCGCGGCTGTGCCCGCGGCCTATTTTTGGCACACAGAGACGCCTCACAAAGTATCGCGCCATTCCGAGTCCGGCGGACGAAGTTGGCAAGCCCCACCCCCCAAGGCTATAGCCCACCGGTTTTTGTGGCCTTTTTCCGCTGGACGAACTTGGCGCCCCGGCCTTCGGCCGGGTATTTTTGGGCGCGGCTGTGCCCGCGGCCAATTTTTGGCACACGAAGGCGCCTCGCAAAGTCTCGCGCTATTCCGAGTCCGGCGGACGAAGTCGGCCAGCCCCACCCCCAAGGCTATAGCCCACCCGTTTTTGTGGCCTTTTTCCGCTGGACGAACTTGGCGCCCCGGCCTTCGGGGGGGATTTTTGGGCCCGACTGTGCCAGCGGCCTATTTTTGGCACACGGAGGCACCTCACAAAGTATCGCGCCATTCCGAATCCGGCGGACGAAGTTGGCCAGCCCCACCCCCAAGGCTATAGCCCACCCGTTTTTGTGGCCTTTTTCCGCTGGACGAACTTGGCGTCCCGGCCTTCGGGGGGGTATTTTTGGGCCCGACTCTGACAGCGGCCTATTTTTGGCACACGGAGGCTCCTCACAAAGTCTCGCGCCATTCCGAGTCCGGCGGACGAAGTTGGCCAGCCCCATCCCCCAAGGCTATAGCCCACGCGTTTTTGTGGCCTTTTTCCGCTGGACGAAGTTGGCGCCCCGGCCTTCGGGCGTGTATTTTTGGGCGCGGCTGTGCCCGCGGCCTATTTTTGGCACACGGAGACGTGTCCCAAAGTCTCGCGCCATTCCGAGTCCGGCGGACGAAGTGGGCCAGCCCCACCCCCAAGGCTACAGCCAATCCGTTTTTGTGGCATTTTACCGCTAGACGAACTTGGCGCCCCGGCCTTCGGGGGGGTATTTTTGGGCACGGCTGTGCCCGCGGCCTATTTTTGGCACACGGAAGCGCCTTTCAAAGTCTCGCGCCATTCCGAGTCCGGCGGACGAAGTGGGCCAGCCCCACCCCCCAAGGCTATAGCCCACCGGTTTTTGTGGCCTTTTTCCGCTGGACGAACTTGGCGCCCCGGCCTTCGGGCGGGTATTTTTGGGCGCGGGTGTGCCCGCGGCCTATTTTTGGCACACGGAGGTGCCTCGCAATGTCTCGCGCCAATCCGAGTCCGGCGAACGAAGTTGGCCAGCCCCACCCCCCAAGGCTATAGCCCACCCGTTTTTGTGGCCTTTTACCGCTGGACGAACTTGGCGCCCCAGCCTTCGGGATGGTATTTTTTGGCGCGGCTGTGCCCGCGGCAAATTTTTGGCACACGGAGGCGCCTCGCAAAGTCTCGCGCTATTCCGAGTCCGGCAGACGAAGTTTGCCAGCCCCACCCCACGACGCTATAGCCCACCCGTTTTTGTGGCCTTTTTCCGCTGGACGAACTTGGCGCCCCGGCCTTCGGGCGGTTATTTTTGGGTGCGGCTGGAACCGCGGCCTATTTTTGGCACACGGAGGCTCCTCGCAAAGTCTCGTGCCATTCCGAGTCCGGCGGACGAAGTTGGCCAGCCCCATCCCCCAAGGCTATAGCCCACCCGTTTTTGTGGCCTTTTTCCGCTGGACGAACTTGGAGCCCCGGCCTTCGGGCAGGTATTTTTGGGCGCGGCTGTGCCCACGTCCTATTTTTGGCACACAGAGGCGCCTCACAAAGTATCGCGCCATTCCGAGTCCGGCGGACGAAGTTGCCCAGCCCCACCCCCCAAGGCTATAGCCCACCGGTTTTTGTGGCCTTTTTCCGCTGGACGAACTTGGCGCCCCGGCCTTCGGGCGGGTATTTTTGGGCGCGGGTGTGCCCGCGGCCTATTTTTGGCACACGGAGGTGCCTCGCAATATCTCGCGCCAATCCGAGTCCGGCGGACGAAGTGGGCCAGCCCCACCCCCCAGGGCTATAGCCCACCCGTTTTTGTGGCCTTTTACCGCAGGACGAACTTGGCGCCCCGGCCTTCGGGATGGTATTTTTCGCGTGGCTGTGCCCGCGGCCAATTTTTGGCACCCGGAGGCCCCTCGCAAAGTCTCGAGCCATTCCGAGTCCGGCGGACGAAGTGGGCCAGCCCCATCCCCCAAGGCTATAGCCTACCCGTTTTTGTGGCCTTTTTCCGCTGGACGAACTTGGCGCCCCGGCCTTCGGGCGGTTATTTTTGAGTACGGCTGTAACCGCGGCCTATTTTTGGCATACGGAGGCCCCTCGCAAAGTCTCGCGCCATTCTGAGTCCGCCGGACGAAGTTGGCCACCCTCATCCCCCAAGGCTATAGCCCACCTGTTTTTGTGGCCTTTTTCCGCTGGACGAACTTGGAGCCCCGGCCTTCGAGGGGGTATTTTTGGGCGCGGCAGTGCCCGCGGCCTATTTTTCGCACACGGAGGCGCCTCTCAAAGTCTCGCGCCATTCCGAGTCCGGCGGACGAAGTTGGCCAGCCCCATCCCCCAAGGCTATAGCCCACCGGTTTTTGTGGCCTTTTTCCGCTGGACGAACTTGGCGCCCCGGCCTTCGGGCTGTTATTTTTGGCACACGGGGGCCCTCGCAGTGTCTCGCGCCATTCCGAGTCCGGCGGACGAAGTTGGCCAGCCCCACCCCCCAAGGCTATAGCCCACCCGTTTTTGTGGCATTTTTCCGCTGGACGAACATGGCGCCCCGGCCTTCGGGCGGGTATTTTTGGGCCCGACTGTGACCGCGGCCTATTTTTGGCACACAGAGGTGCCTCACAAAGTCTCGCGCCATTTCGAGTCCGGCGGACGAAGTTGACCAGCCCCACCCCCCAAAGGCTATAGCCCACCCGTTTTTGTGGCATTTTACCACTGGACGAACTTGGTGCTCCGGCCTTCGGGCGGGTATTTTTGGGCACGGCTGTGTCCGTGGCCTATTTTTGGCACACGGAAGCGACTCGCAAAGTCACGCGCCATTCCGAGTCCGGCGGACGATGTTGGCCAGCCGCACCACCCAAGGCTATAGCCCACCCGTTTTTGTGGCATTTTACCGCTGGACGAACTTGGTGCCCCGGCCTTCGGGGGGGTATTTTTGGGCACGGCTGTGGCCGTGGCCTATTTTTGGCACATGGAAGCACCTCGCAAAGTCTCGCATCATTCCGAGTCCGGCGGACGAAGTGGGCCAGCCGCACCACCCAAGGCTATGCCCACCCGTTTTTGTGGCATTTTACCGCTGAACGAACTTGGTGCCCCGGCCTTCGGGGGGGTATTTTTGGGCGCAGCTGTGCCCGCGGCCTATTTTTGGCACACGGAAGCGCCTCTCAAAGTCTCGCGCCATTCCGAGTCCGGCGGACGAAGTTGGCCAGCCCCATCCCCCAAGGCTATAGCCCACCGGTTTTTGTGGCCTTTTTCCGCTGGATGAACTTGGCGCCCCGGCCTTCGGGCTGTTATTTTTGGCACATGGAGGCCCCTCGCAATGTCTCGCGCTATTCTGAGTCCGGCGGACGAAGTTGGCCAGCCCCACCCCCCAAGGCTATAGCGCACCCGTTTTTGTGGCCTTTTTCCGCTGGACAAACTTGGCGCCCCGGACTTCGGGCGGGTATTTTTGGGCGCGGCTGTAACCGCGGCCTATTTTTGGCACACGGAGGCCCCTCGCAAAGTCTCGCACCATTCCGAGTCCGGCGCACGAAGTTGGCCAGCCCCATCCCCCAAGGCTATAGCCCACCCGTTTTTGTGGCCTTTTTCCGCTGAACGAACTTGGCGCCCCGGCCTTCGGGCGGTTATTTTTTGGCGCGGCTGAAACCGCGGCATATTTTTGGCACACGGAGGCCCCTCGCATAGTCTCGCACCATTCCGAGTCCGGCGGACGAATTGGCTAGCCCCATCCCCCAAGGCTATAGCCCACCCGTTTTTGTGGCCTCTTTCCGCTGGACGAACTTGGCGCCCCGGCCTTCGGGCGGGTATTTTTGGGCGCGGCTGTGCCTGCGGCCAATTTTTGGCACACGGAGGCGCCTCGCAAAGTCTCGCGCTATTCCGAGTCCGGCGGACGAAGATGGCGAGCCCCACCCCACGACGCTATAGCCCACCCGTTTTTGTGGCCTCTTTCCGCTGGACGAACTTGGCGCCCCGGCCTTCGGGATGGTATTTTTGGGCGCGGCTGTGCCCGCGGCCAATTTTTGGCACACGGAGGCCCTCGCAAAGTCTCGCGCCATTCCGAGTCCGGCGGACGAAGTCGGCCAGCCCCATCCGCAAAGGCTATAGCCCACCCGTTTTTGTGGCCTTTTTCCGCTGGACGAACTTGGCGCCCCGGCCTTCGGGCGGGTATTTTTGGGCGCGGCAGTGCCCGCGGCCAATTTTTGGCACAGGGAGGTGCCTCGCAAAGGCTCGCGCTATTCTGAGTCCGGCGGACGAAGTTGGCCAGCCCCACCCCACGACGCTGTAGCCCACCCGTTTTTGTGGCCTTTTTCCGCTGGACGAACTTGGCGCCCCGGTCTTCGGGCGGTTAGTTTTGAGCGCGGCTGTAACCACGGCCTATTTTTGGCACACGGAGGCCCCTCGCAAAGTGTCGCGCCATTCCGAGTCCGGCGGACGAAGTTGGCCAGCCCCATAACCCAAGGCTATAGCCCACCCGTTTTTGTGGCCTTTTTCCGCTGGACGAACTTGGCGCCCCGGCCTTCGGGCGGGTATTTTTGGGCGCGGGCGTGCCCGCGGCCTATTTGTGGCACACGGAGGTACCTCGCAATGTCTCGCGCCAATCCGAGTCTGGCGGACGAAGATGGCGAGCCCCACCCCCCAAGGCTATGGCCCACCCGTTTTTGTGGCCTTTTACCGGTGGACGAACTTGGCAGTCCGGCCTTCGGGATGGTATTTTTGGGCGCGGCTGTGCCCGCGGCCAATTTTTGGCACACGGAGGTGCCTCGCAAAGTCTCTCTCTATTCCGAGTCCGGCGGACGAAGTTGGACAGCCCCACCCCACGACGCTATAGCCCACCCGTTTTTGTGGCCTTTTTCCGCTGGACGAACTTGGCGCCCCGGCCTTCGGGCGGGTATTTTTTTGTGCGCGGCTGTGCCAGCGGCCAATTTTTGGCACACGGAGGCGGCTAGCGAAGTCTCGCGCTATTCCGAGTCCGGCGGACGAAGTTGGCTAGCCCCACCCCACGACGCTGTAGCCCACCCGTTTTTGTGGCCTTTTTCCGCTGGACGAACTTGGCGCCCCGGCCTTCGGGTGGTTATTTTGGGCGCGGCTGTAACCGCGGCCTATATTTGGCACACGGAGGCCCCTCGCAAAGTCTCGCGCTATTCCGAGTCCGGCGGACGAAGTGGGCCAGCCCCATCCCCCAAGGCTATAGCCCACCCGTTTTTGTGGCCTTTTTCCGCTGAACGAACTTGGCGCCCCGGCCTTCGGGCTGTTATTTTTCGGCGCGGCTGAAACCGCGGCCTATTTTTGGCACACGGAGACCCCTCGCAAAGTGTCGCGCCATTCCGAGTCCGGCGGACGAAGTTGGCCAGCCCCATCCCCCGAGGCTATAGCCCACCCGTTTTTGTGGCCTTTTTCCGCTGGACGAACTTGGCGCCCCGGCCTTTGGGCGGGTATTTTTGCGCGCGGCTGTGCCAGCGGCCAATTTTTGGCACACAGAGGCTCCTCGTAAAGTCTCGCGCTATTCCGAATCCGGCGGACGAAGTTGGCCAGCCCCACCCCACGACGCTATAGCCCACCCGTTTTTGTGGCCTTTTTCCGCAGGACGAACTTGGCGCCCCGGCCTTCGGGCGGTTAGTTTTGGGCGCGGCTGTAACCGCGGCCTATTTTTGGCACACGGAGGCCCCTCGCAAAGTCTCGCGCCATTCCGAGTCCGGCGGACGAAGTTGGCCAGCCCCATCCCCCAAGGCTATAGCCCACCCGTTTTTGTGGCATTTTTCCGCTGAACGAACTTAGCGCCCCGGCCTTCGGGCGGTTATTTTTGGGCGCGGCTGAAACCGCGGCCTATTTTTGGCACACGGAGGCGCCTCGCATAATCTCGCGCCATTCCGAGTCCGGCGGACGAAGTTGGCCAGCCCCATCCCCCAAGGCTATAGCCCACCCGTTTTTGTGGCCTTTTTCCGCTGGACGAACTTGGCGGCCCGGCCTTCGGGTGGGTATTTTTGGGCGCGGCTGTAACCGCAGCCTATTTTTGGCACATGGAGGCCCCTCAAAAAGTCTCGCGCCATTCCGAGTCCTGTGCACGAAGTTGGCCAGCCCCGTCCCCCAAGGCTATACCCACCCGTTTTTGTGGCCTTTTTCCGCTGGAGGAACTTAGCGCCCCGGCCTTCGGGCGGGTATTTTTGGGCGCGGCTGTGCCCGCAGCCTATTTTTGGCACACAGAGGCGCCTTAAAAAGTCTTGCGCCATTCCGAGTCCGGCGGACGAAGTTGGCCAGCCGCACCATCCAAGGCTATAGCCCACCCGTTTTTGTGGCATTTTACCGCTGGACGAACTTGGTGCCCCGGCCTTCGGGGGGGTATTTTTGGGCACGGCTGTGCCCGCGGCCTATTTTTGGCACATGGAAGCGCCTCGCAAAGTCTCGCGCCATTCCGAGTCTGGCGGACGAAGTGGGCCACCCGCACCACCCAAGGCTATAGCCCACCCGTTTTGGTGGCATTTTACCGCTGAACGAACTTGGTGCCCCGGCCTTCGGGGGGTATTTTTGGGCGCGGCTGTGCCCGCGGCCTATTTTTGGCACACGGAAGCACCTCTCAAAGTCTCGCGCCATTCCGAGTCCGGCGGACGAAGTTGGCCAGCCCCATCCACCAAGGCTATAGCCCACCGGTTTTTGTGGCCTTTTTCCGCTGGACGAACTTGGCGCCCCGGCCTTCGGGCGGTTATTTTTGGCACACGGAGGCCCCTCGCATTGTCTCGCGCCATTCCGAGTCCGGCGGACGAAGTTGGCCAGCCCCACCCCCCAAGGCTATAGCGCACCCGTTTTTGTGGCCTTTTTCCGCTGAACGAACTTGGCGCCCCGGACTTCGGGCCGTTATTTTTGGGCGCGGCTGAAACCGCGGCCTATTTTTGGCACACGGAGGCCCCTCGCATAGTCTCGCGCCATTCCGAGTCCGGCGGACGAAGTTGGCTAGCCCCATCCCCCAAGGCGATAGCCCACCCGTTTTTGTGGCCTCTTTCCGCTGGACGAACTTGGCGCCCCGGCCTTCGGGCGGGTATTTTTGGGTGCGGCTGTGCCCGCGGCCAATTTTTGGCACACGGAGGTGCCTCGTAAAGTCTCGCACTATTCCGAGTCCGGCGGACGAAGTTGGCCAGCCCCACCCCACGACGCTATAGCCCACCCGTTTTTGTGGCCTTTTTCCGTTGGACGAACTTGGCGCCCCGGCCTTCGGGCGGTTATTTTTGGGCGTGGCTGTAACCGCAGCCTATTTTTGGCACATAGAGGCCCCTCGAAAAGTCTCGCGCCATTCCGAGTCCTGTGGACGAAGTTGGCCAGCCCCACCCCCCAATCCTATAGCCCACCCGTTTTTGTGGCCTTTTTCCGCTGGACGAACTTGGCGCCCCGGCCTTCGGGCGGGTATTTTTGGGCGCGGCTGTGCCCACGGCCTATTTTTTGTACACGGAGGTGCCTCGCAAAGTCTCGGGCCATTCCGAGTCCGGCAGACGAAGTTGGCCAGCCACACCCCCCAAGGCTATAGCCCACCCGTTTTTGTGGCCTTTTTCCGCTGGATGAACTTGGCGCCCTGGCCTTCGGGCCGGTATTTTTAGCCGCGGCTGTGCCCGCAGCCTATTTTTGGCACACGGAGGTGCCTTGTAAAGTCTCGCGCATTTCCGAGTCCGGCAGACGAAGTTTCCATCCCCACCCCCCAAGGCTATAGCCCACCCGTTTTTGTGGCCTTTTTCCGCTGGACGAACTTGGCGCCCCGGCCTTCGGGTGTGTATTTTAGGGCGTGGCTTATTTTTTGCACACGGAGCCACCTCGCAATGTCTCGCGCCATTCCGAGTCCGGCGGACGAAGTTGGCCAGCCCCACCCCCCAAGGCTATAGCCCACCCGTTTTTGTGGCCTTTTTCCGCTGGACGAACTTGGCACTCCGGCCTTCGGGAGGGTATTTTTGGATGCGGCAGTGCCCGCGGCCTATTTTTGGCACACGGAGGCACCTCGCAAAGTCTCGCGCCATTTCGTGTCCGGCGGACGAAGTTGGCCAGCCCCACCCCCCAAGGCTATATCCCAGCCGTTTTTGTGGCCTTTTTCCGCTGGACGAACTGGGCGCCCCTGCCTTCGGGCGGGTATTTTTGGGCGCAGCTGTGCCCGCGGCCAATTTTTGGCACACGGAGGCGCCTCAGAAAGGCTCGCGCCATTCCGAGTCTGGTGGACGAAGATGGCCAGCCCCACCCCCCAAGGCTATAGCCCACCCGTTTTTCTGGGCTTTTACCACTGGACGAACTTGGCACCCCGGCCTTCGGGGGGGTATTTTTGGGCGCGGCTGTGCCCGCAGCCTATTTTTGGCACACGGAGGCGCCTCGCAAAGTCTCGCGCCATTCCGAGTCCGGCGGATGAAGTTGGCCAGCCCCACCCACCAAGGCTATAGCCCACCCGTTTTATTGGCCTTTTTCCGTTGGACGAACTTGGCGCCGCGGCCTTCGGGCGAGTATTTTTAAGCGCGGCTGTGTCCGCGGCCTATTTTTGGCACACGGAGGCGCCTCAGAAAGTCTCGCGCCATTCCGAGTCTGGCAGACGAAGATGGACAGCCCCACCCCCCAAGGCTATAGCCCACCCGTTTTTGTGGCCTTTTTCCGCTAGACGAACTTGGCGCCCCGGCCTTCGGGCGGATATTTTTGGACGCGGCTGTGCCCGCGGCCTATTTTTGGCACACGGAGGCGCCTCACAAAGTCTCGCGCCATTCCGAGTCCGGCGGACGAAGATGGCCAGCCCCACCCCCCAAGGCTATAGCCCACCCGTTTTTGTGGCCTTTTTCCGCTGGACGAACTTGGCGACCCGACCTTCGGGCGGGTATTTTTGGGCGCGGCTGTACCCACGGCCTATTTTTGTCACACGGAGGCACCTCGCAAAGTCTCGCGCCATTCCGAGTCCGGCGGACGAAGTTGGCCAGCCCCACCCCCCAAGGCTATAGCCCACCCATTTTTGTGGCCTTTTACCGCTGGACGAACTTGGCGCCCCGGCTTTCGGGCGGGTATTTTTGGGCGCGGCTGTGCCCGCGGCCTATTTTTGGCAAACGGAGAAGCCTCGCAAAGTATCACGCCATTCCGAGTCCGGCGGACGAAATTGGCCAGCCCCACCCCCCAAGGCTATAGCCCACCCTTTTTTGTGGCCTTTTACCGCAGGACGAACTTGGCGCCCCGGCTTTCGGGCGGGTATTTTGGGCGCGGTTGTGCCCGCGGCCTATTTTTGGCACACGGAGGCGCCTCGTAAAGTATCGCGCCATTCCGAGTCCGGCGGACGAAGTTGGCCAGCCCCACCCCCCAAGGCTATAGCCCACCCGGTTTTGTGGCCTTTTTCCGCTGGACGAACTTGGCGCCCCGGCCTTCGGGCCGGTATTTTTGGGCGCGGCTGTGCCCACGGCCTATTTTTGGAAAACGGAGGCGCCTCGCAAAGTATCGCGCCATTCCGAGTCCGGCGGACGAAGTTTGCCACCCCACCCCCCAAAGCTATAGCCCACCCATTTTTTGGCCTTTTTCCGCTGGACGAACTTGGCGCCCCGGCCTTCGGGCGGATATTTTTGGGCGCGGCTGTACCCGCGGCCTATTTTTGGCACACGGAGGCACCTCCCAAAGTCTCGCGCCATTCTGAGTCCGGCGTACGAAGTTGGCCAGCCCCACCCCCCAAGGCTATAGCCCACCCGTTTTTGTGGCCTTTTACCGCTGGACGAACATTGGCGCCCGGGCTTTCGGGCGGGTATTTTTGGGCGCGGCTGTGCCCGCGGCCTATTTTTGGCACACGGAGGTGACTCGTAAAGTATCGCGCCATTCCGAGTCCGGCGGACGAAGTTTGCCAGCCCCACCCCCCAAGGCTATAGCCCACTCGTTTTTGTGGCCTTTTTCCGCTGGACGAACTTGGCACCCCGGCCTTCGGGCGGGTATTTTTGGGCCCGGCTGTACCCGCGGCCTATTTTTGGTACACGGAGGCGCCTCGCAAAGTTTCACGCCATTCCGAGTCCGGCGGACGAAGTTGGCCAGCCCCACCCCCCAAGGCTATAGCCCACCCGTTTATGTGGCCTTTTTCCGCTGGACGAACTCGGCGCCCCGGCCTTCGGGCGCGTATTTTTGGGCGAGGCTGTGCCCGCGGCCTATTTTTGGCACACGGAGGGGCCTCGCACAGTCTCGCGCCATTCCGAGTCTGGCGGACGAAGTGGGCCAGCCCCACCCCCCAAGCCTATAGCCCACCCGTTTTTGTGGCCTTTTTCCGATGGACGAACTTGGCGACCCGGTCTTCGGGCGGGTATTTTTGGGCGCGGCTGTGCCCGCGGCCTATTTTTGTCACACGGAGGCGCCTCGCAAAGTCTCGCGCCATTCCTAGTCCGGCGGACAAAGTTGGCCAGCCCCACCCCCCAAGGCTATAGCCCACCCGTTTTTGTGGCCATTTTCCGATGGACGAACTTGGCGCCCCGGCCGTCGGGCGGGTATTTTTGGGCGTGGCCGTGCCAGCGGCCTATTTTTGGCACACGGAGGCGCCTCGCAAAGTCTCGCGCCATTCCGCGTCGGGCGGACGAAGTTGGCCAGCCCCACCCCCCAAGGCTATAGCCCACCCGTTTTTGTGGCCTTTTTTCGCTGGACGAACTCGGCGCCCCGGCCATCGGGCGGGTATTTTTGGGCGCGGCTGTGCCCGCGGCCTATTATTGGCACACGGAGGTGCCTCGCGAAGTCTCGCGCCATTCCAAGTCCGGCGGACGAAGTTTGCCATCCCACCCCCCAAGGCTATAGCCCACCCGTTTTTGTGACCTTTTTCCGCTGGACGAACTTGGCGCCCCAGCCGTCGGGCGGGTGTTTTTGGGTACGGCTGTGCCCGCGGCCTATTTGGACACACGTATGCTCCTCGCAAAGTCTCGCACCATTCCGAGTCCGGCGGACGAAGTTGGGCAGCCCCACCCCGCAAGGCTATAGCCCACCCGTTTTTGTGGCCATTTTCCGCTGGACGAACATGGTGCCCCGGCCTTCGGGCAGGTATTTTTGGATGCGGCTTTGCCCGCGGCCTATTTTTGGCACACGGAGGCGCCACGTAAAGTCTCGCGCCATTCCGAGTCCGGCGGACGAAGTTGGCCAGCCCCACCCCCCAAGGCTATAGGCCACCCGTTTTTGTGTCCTTTTTCCGCTCGACGAACTTGGCGCCCCGGCCTTCGGGCGGTTATTTTTGGGCGCGGCTATGCCCGCTGCCTATTTTTGGTACACGGAGGGCCCTCGCAAAGTCTCGCGCCATTCCGAGTCCGGCGGACGAAGTTGGCGCAGCCCCACCCCCCAAGGCTATAGCCCACCCGTTTATGTGGCCTTTTTCCGCTGGACGAACTCGGCGCCCCGGCCTTCGGGCACGTATTTTTGGGCGAGGCTGTGCCCGCGGCCTATTTTTGGCACACGGAGGCGCCTCGCACAGTCTCGCGCCATTCCGAGTCTGGCGGACGAAGTGGGCCAGCCCCACCCCCCAATCCTATAGCCCACCCGTTTTTGTGGCCTTTTTCCGATGGACGAACTTGGCCAGCCCCACCCCCCAAGGCTATAGCCCACCCGTTTTTGTGGCCATTTTCCGATGGACGAACTTGGCGCCCCGGCCTTCGGGCGGGTATTTTTGGGTGTGGCTGTGCCAGCAGCCGTTTTTTGGCACACGGAGGCGCCTCGCAAAGTCTCGCGCCATTCCGCGTCCGGCGGACGAAGTTGGCCAGCCCCACCCCCCAAGGCTATAGCCCACCCGTTTTTGTGGCCTTTTTTCGCTGGACGAACTCGGCGCCCCGGCCATCGGGCGGGTATTTTTGGGCGCGGCTGTGCCCGCGGCCTATTTTTGGCACACGGAGGTGCCTCGCGAAATCTCGCGCCATTCCAAGTCCGGCGGAGGAAGTTGGCCAGCCCACCCCCCAAGGCTATAGCCCACCCGTTTTTGTGACCTTTTTCCGCTGGACGAACTTGGCGCCCCGGCCGTCGGGCGGGTATTTTTGGGTACGGCTGTGCCCGCGGCCTATTTGGACACACGTTTACTCCTCGCAAAGTCTCGCACCATTCCGAGTCCGGCGGACGAAGTTGGCCAGCCCCACCCCGCAAGGCTATAGCCCACCCGTTTTTGTGGCCATTTTCCGCTGGACGAACATGGTGCCCCGGCCTTCGGGCAGGTATTTTTGGACGCGGCTGTGCCCGCGGCCTATTTTTGGCACACGGAGGCGCCACGTAAAGGCTCGCGCCATTCCGAGTCCGGCGGACGAAGTCGGCCAGCCCCACCCCCCAAGGCTATAGCCCACCCGTTTTTGTGTCCTTTTTCCTCTCGACGAACTTGGCGCCCCGGCCTTCGGGCGGTTATTTTTGGGCGCGGCTATGCCCGCTGCCTATTTTTGGTACACGGAGGGCCCTCGCAAAGTCTCGTACCATTCCGAGTCCGGCGGACGAAGTTGGCGCAGCCCCACCCCCCAAGGCTATAGCCCACCCGTTTTTGTGGCCTTTTTCCGCTGGACGAAATTGGCGCCCCGGCCTTCGGCCGGTTATTTTTGGGCGCGGCTGTGCCCGCTGCCTATTTTTTGCAAATGGAGGGCCCTCGCAAAGTCTCGCGCCATTCCGAGATCGGCGGACGAAGTTGGCCAGCCCCACCTCCCAAGGCTATAGCCCACCCGTTTTTGTGTCCTCTTTCCGCTGGACGACCTTCGCACCCCGGCCTTCGGGCGGTTAGTTTTGGGCGTGGCTGTGCCCGCGGCCTATTTTCGGCACACGGAGGCCCCTAACAAAATCTCGCGCCATTCCGAGTCCGGCGGACGAAGTTGGCCAGCCCCACCCCCCAAGGCTATAGCCCACCCGTTTTTGTGGCCTTTTTCCGCCGGACGAACTTGGCGGCCCGGCCTTCGGGCGGTTATTTTTGGATGCGGCTGTACCCGCGGCCTATTTTTGGTACACGGAGGTGCCTCACAAAGTCTCACGCCATTCCGAGTGCGGCGGACGAAGTTTGCCAGCCCCACCCCCCAAGGCTATAGCCCACTCGTTTTTGTGGCCTTTTTCCGCTGGACGAACTTGGCACCCCGGCCTTCGGGCGGGTATTTTTGGACGCGGCTGTACCCGCGGCCTATTTTTGGTACACGGAGGCGCCTCGCGAAGTCTCGCGCCATTCCGAGTCCGGCGGACGAAGTTGGCCAGCCCCACCTACCAAGGCTATAGCCCACCCATTTTTGTAGCCTTTTTCCGCTGGACGAACTTGGCGCCCCGGCCTTCGGGTGGTTGTTTTTGAGCGCGGCTGTGCCCGCGGCCTATTTTTGGTACACGGAGGCCCCTCGCAAAGTCTCGCGCCATTCCGAGTCCGGCGGACGAAGTTGGCCAGCCCCACCCCCCAAGGCTATAGCCCACCTGTTTTTGTTGCCTTTTTCCGCTGGACGAACTTGGCACCCCGGACTTCGGGCCGGTATTTTTGGGCGCGGCTGTGGTTGCGGCCTATTTTTGGCACACGGAGGTGCCTCGCAAAGTGTCACGCCATTCCGAGTCCGGCGGACGAAGTTGCCGAGCCCCACCCCCCAAGGCTGTAGCCCACCCGTTTTTGTGGCCTTTTTCCGCTGGAGGAACTTGGCGCCCCGGCCTTCGGGCGGGTATTTTTGGGCGCGGCTGTGCCCGCGGCCTATTTTTGGCATACGGAGGCGACTCGCAAAGTCTCGCGCCATTCCAAGTCCGGCGGACGAAGTTGGCCATCCGCACCCCCCAAGGCTATAGCCCACCCTTTTTTGTGGCCTTTTTCTACTGGACAAACTTGGCGCCCCGGCCTTCGGGTGGGTATTTTTGGGCGCGGCTGTGCCCGCGGCCTATTTTTGGTACACGGAAGCGCCTCGTAAAGTCTCGCGCCATTCGGAGTCCGGCCGACGAAGTTGGCTAGCCCCACCCCCCAAGGTTATAGCCCACCCGTTTTTGTGGCCTTTTTCCGCTGGACGAACTTGGCGCCCCGGCCTTCGGGCGGGTATTTTTGGGCGCGGCTGTGCCCGCGGCCTATTTTTGGCACACGGAGGCGCCTCGCAAAGTCTCGCGCCAGTCCGAGTCCGGCGGACGAAGTTGGCCACCCCACCCCCCAAGGCTATAGCCCACCCGTTTTTGTGGCCTTTTTCCGCTGGACGAACTTGGCGCCCCGGCCTTCGGGCCGGTATTTTTGGGTGCGGCTGTGCGTGCGGCCTATTTTTGGCACACGGAGGTGCCTCGCAAAGTCTTGCGCCATTCCGAGTCCGGCAGACGAAGTTGGCCAGCCCCACCCCCCAAGGCTACAGCCCACCCGTTTTTGTGGCCTTTTTACGCTGGACGAACTTGGCGCCCCGGCCTTCGGGCCGGTATTTTTGGGTGCGGCTGTGCCTGCATCCTATTTTGGCACACGGAGGCGCCTCGCAAAGTCTCGCGCCATTCCGAGTCCGGCGGACGACGTTCGCCCGCCCCACCCCCCAAGGATATAGCCCACCCGTTTTTGTGGCCTTTTTCCGCTGGACGAACTTGGCGCCCCGGCCTTCGGGCGGGTATTTTTGGACGCAGCTGTGCCCGCGGCCTATTTTTGGCACACGGAGACCCCTCGCAAAGTCTCGCGCCATTCCGAGTCCGGCGGACGAAGTGGGCCAGCTCCACCCCCCAAGGCTATAGCCCACCCGTTTTTGTGGCCTTTTTCCGCTGGACGAACTTGGCGCCCTGGCCTTCGGGCGGGTATTTTTGGGTGCAGCTGTGCCCGTGGCCTATTTTTGGCACACGGAGGTGCGTCGCAAAGTCTCACGCCATTCCTAGTCCGGCGGACGAAGTTGGCCAGCCCCACCCCCCAAGGCTATAGCCCACCCATTTTTGTGGCCTTTTTCCGCTGGATGAACTTGGCGCCCCGGCCTTCGGGGGGTTAGTTTTGGTCGTAGCTGTGCCCACGGCCTATTTTTGGCACGCGGAGGCCGCTCGCAAAGTCTCGCCCCATTCCGAGTCCGGCGGATGAAGTTGGCCTGCCCCTCCCCCCAAGGCTATAGCCCACCCGTTTTTTGGCCATTTTTCCGCTGGACGAACTTGGCGCCCCGGCCTTCGGGCGGTTATTTTTGGGTACGGCTGTGCCCGTGGCCTAGTTTTGGCACGCGGAGGCTGTTCGCAATGTCTCGCCCCATTCCGAGTCCGGCGGACGTAGTTGGCCAGCCCCACCCCCCAAGGCTATAGCCCACCCGTTTTTGTGGCCTTTTACCGCTGGACGAACTTGGCGCCCCGGCTTTTGGGCGCGGCTGTGCCCGCGGCCTATTTTTGGCACACGGAGGTTCCTTGCAAAGTCTCGCGCCATTCCTAGTCCGGCGGACGAAGTTGGCCAGCCCCACCCCCCAAGGCTATAGCCCACCCGATTTTGTGGCCTTTTTCCGCAGGACGAACTTGGCGCCCCGGCCTTCGGGGGGTTATTTTTGGTCGCAGCTGTGTCCGCGGCCTATTTTTGGCACGCAGAGGCCGCTCGCAAAGTCTCACCCCATTCTGAGTCCGGCGGACGAAGTTGGCCAGCCCCTCCCCCCAAGGCTATAGCCCACCCGTTTTTTGGCCATTTTTCCGCTGGACGAACTTGGCGCCGCGGCCTTCGGGCGGTTATTTTTGGGCGCGGCTGTTCCTACGGCCTATTTTTGGCACGCGGAGGGCGTTCGCAAAGTCTCGCCCCATTCCGAGTCCGGCGGACGAAGTTGGCCAGCCCCTCCCCCCAAGGCTATAGCCCACCCGTTTTTTGGCCATTTTTCCGCTGGACGAACTTGGCGCCCCGGCCTTCGGGCGGTTATTTTTGGGTACGGCTGTGCCCCCGGCCTATTTTTGGCACGCGGAGGCTGTTCGCAATGTCTCGCCCCATTCCGAGTCCGGCGGACGAAGTTGGCCAGCCCCTCCCCCCAAGGCTATAGCCCACCCGTTTTTTGGCCATTTTTCCGCTGGACGAACTTGGCGCCCCGGCCTTCGTGCGGTTATTTTTGTTCGTGGCTGTGCCCGCGGCCTATTTTTGGAATGCGGAGGCTGCTCGCAAAGTCTCGCCCCATTTTGAGTCCGGCGGACGAAGTTGGGCAGCCCCTCCCCGCAAGGCTATAGCCCACCCGTTTTTTTGCCATTTTTCCGCTGGACGAACTTGGCGCCCCGGCGTTCGGCGGTTATTTTTGGGCGCGGCTGTACCCGCAGCCTAGTTTTGGCAAGCGGAGGCCACTCACAAAGTCTCGCCCCATTCCGAGTCCGGCGGACGAAGTTGGCCAGCTCCTCCCCCCAAGGCTATAGCCCACCCGTTTTTTTGCCATTTTTCCGCTGGACGAACTTGGCGCCCCGGCCTTCGGGCAGTTATTGTTGGGCGCGGATGTGCCCGAAGCCTATTTTTGGCACGCGGAGGCCCCTCGCAAAGTCTCGCCCCATTCCGAGTCTGGCGGACGAAGTGGGCCATCCCCTCCCCCCAAGGCTATAGCCCACCCGTTTTTTGGCCATTTTTCCGTTGGACGAACTTGGCGCCCCTGCCTTCGGGAGGTTATTTTTGGACGCGGCTGTGTCCGCGGCCTATTTTTGGCACGAGGAGACCGCTCGCAAAGTCTCACCCCATTCCGAGTCCGGCGGACGAATTTGGCCAGCCCCTCCCCCCAAGGCTATAGCCCACCCGTTTTTTGGCCATTTTTCCGCTGTGGGGTTTGGGCGTGCCGACCTTCGAGGGGTTATTTTTGGGCGCGGCTGTGCCCGCGGCTTATTTTTGGCACGCGGAGGCCGCTCGCAAAGTCTCGCCCCATTCCGAGTCCGGCGGATGAAGTTGGCCAGCCCCTCACCCCAAGGCTATAGCCCACCCGTTTTTTGGCCATTTTTCCGCTGGGGGGTTTGGGCGCGCCGACCTTCGGGGGGTTATTTTTGGGCGCGGCTGTGGCCGCGGCCTATTTTTGGCAAGTGGAGACCGCTAGCAAAGTCTCGCCCCATTCCGAGTCCGGCGGACGAAGTTGGCCAGCCCCTCCCCCCAAGGCTATAGCCCCCCCGTTTTTTGGCCATTTTTCCCCTTGGACGAACTTGGCGCCCCGGCCTTCGGGCAGTTATTGTGTGGCGCGGATGTGCCCGCAGCCTATTTTTGGCACGCGGAGGCCCCTCGGAAAGTCTCGCCCCATTCCGAGTCCGGCGGACGAAGTTGGCCAGCCCCTCCCCCCAAGGCTATAGCCCACCCGTTTTTTGGCCATTTTTCCGCTGGACGAACTTGGCGCCCCGGTCCTCGGGAGGTTAATTTTGGGCTCGGCTGTGTCCGCGGCCTATTTTTGGCACGAGGAGACCGCTCGCAAAGTCTCACTCCATTTCAATCCAGCGGACGAATTTGGCCAGCCCCTCCCCCCAAGGCTATAGCCCACCCGTTTTTTGGCCATTTTTCCGTTGGGGGGTTTGGGAGTGCCGTCCTTCGGGGGGTTTTTTGGGCGCGGCTGTGCCCGTGGCTTATTTTTGGCACGCGGAGGCCGCTCGCAAAGTCTCACCCCATTCCGAGTCCGGCGGACGAAGTTGGCCAGCCCCTCCCCACAAGGCTATAGCCCACCTGTTTTTGGCCATTTTTCCGCTGGACGAACTTGGCGCCCCGGCCTTCAGGCGGTTATTTTTGGGCGTGGCTGTACCCGCGGCCTAATTTTGGCACGCGGAGGCCGCTCGCAAAGTCTCGCCCCATTCCGAGTCCGGCGGACGAAGTTGGCCCGCCCCACCCCCCAAGGCTATAGCCCACCCGTTTTTGTGTCCTTTTTCCGCTCGACGAACTTGGCGCCCCGGCCTTCGGGCGGTTATTTTTGGGCGCGGCTATGCCCGCTGCCTATTTTTGGTACACGGAGGGCCCTCGCAAAGTCTCGCGCCATTCCGAGTCCGGCGGACGAAGTTGGCGCAGCCCCACCCCCCAAGGCTATAGCCCACCCGTTTATATGGCCTTTTTCCGCTGGACGAACTCGGCGCCCCGGCCTTCGGGCATGTATTTTTGGGCGAGGCTGTGCCCGCGGCCTATTTTTGGCACACGGAGGCGCCTCGCACAGTCTCGCGCCATTCCGAGTCTGGCGGACGAAGTTGGCCAGCCCCACCCCCCAAGCCTATAGCCCACCCGTTTTTGTGGCCTTTTTCCGATGGACGAACTTGGCGACCCGGTCCTCGGGAGGGTATTTTTGGGCGCGGCTGTGCCCGCGGCCTATTTTTGTGACACGGAGGTGCCTCGCAAAGTCTCGCGCCATTCCTAGTCCGGCGGACGAAGTTGGCCAGCCCCACCCCCCAAGGCTATAGCCCACCCGTTTTTGTGGCCTTTTTCCGCTGGACGAACTCGGCGCCCTGGCCTTCGGGCGGTTATTTTTCGGCGTGGCTGTGCCCGCGGCCTAGTTTTTGCACACGGAGGCGCCTCGCAAAGTCTCGCGGAAATCCGAGTCCGGCGGACGAATTTGGCCAGCCCCAACCCCAAGGCTATAGCCCACCCGTTTTTGTGGCCTTTTTCCGCTGGACGAACTTGGCGCCCCGGCCTTCGGCGGTTATTTTTGGGCGCGGCTGTGCCCGCGTCCTATTTTTGGGCAGGGAGGCACCTCGCAAAGTGTCGCGCCATTCCGAGTCCGGCGGACAAAGTTGGCCTGCCCCACCCCCCAAGGCTATATCCCACCCATTTTTGTGGCCTTTTTCCGCTGGACGAACTTGGTGCCCCGGCCTTTGGGAGGTTAGTTTTGGGCGCGGCTTTGCCCGCGGCCACTTTTTGGCACACGGAGGCCCCTCGTAAAGTGTCGCGCCATTCCGAGTCCGGCGGACGAAGTTGGCCTGCCCCACCCCCCAAGGCTATAGCCCACCCGTTTTGGTGGCCTTTTTCCGCTGGACGAACTTGACGCCCCGGCCTTCGGGAGGTTATTTTTGGGTGCGGCCGTGCCCGCGGCCTTTTTTTGGCACACGGAGGCCCTCGCAAAGTGTCGCGCCATTCCGAGTCCGGCGGACGAAGTTGGCCTGCCCCACCCCCCAAGGCTATAGCCCACCCGTTTTTGTGGCCTTTTTCCGCTGGACGAACCTGGTGCCCCGGCCGTCGGGCAGTTAGTTTTGGGAGCGGTTGTGCCCACGGCCTATTTTTGTCACACGGAGGCCCCTCGCAAAGTGTCGCGCCATTCCGAGTCCGGCGGACGAAGTTGGCCTGCCCCACCCCCCAAGGCTATAGCCCACCCGTTTTTGTGGCCTTTTTCCGCTGGACGAACTTGGCGCCCCGGCCTTCGGGAGGGTATTTTTGGGCGCGGCTGTGCCCGCGGCCTATTTTTAGCACACGGAGGCGCCTTGCAAAGTCTCGCGCCATTCCGAGTCCGGCTGACGAAGTTGGCCAGCCCCACCCCCCAAGCCTATAGCCCATCCGTTTTTGTGGCCTTTTTCCGCTGGACGAACTTGGCGCCCCGGCCTTCGGGCGGGTATTTTTGGGCGCGGATGTGCTTGCGGCCTATTTTTGGCACACGGAGGCCCCTCGCAAAGTCTCGCGCCATTCCGAGTCCGGCGGACGAAGTTGGCCTGCCCCACCCCCCAAGGCTATAGCCCACCCGTTTTTGTGGCCTTTTTCCGCTGGACGAACTTGGCGCCCCGGCCTTCGGGAGGGTATTTTTGGGCGCGGCTGTGTCCGCAGCCTATTTTTAGTACACGGAGGCGCCTTGCAAAGTCTCGCACCATTCCGAGTCCGGCTGACGAAGTTGGCCAGCCCCACCCCCCAAGCCTATAGCCCATCCGTTTTTGTGGCCTTTTTCCGCTGGACGAACTTGGCGCCCCGGCCTTCGGGCGGGTATTTTTGGGCGCGGATGTGACTGCGGCCTATTTTTGGTACACGGAGGCCCCTCGCAAAGTCTCGCGCCATTCCGAGTCCGGCGGACGAAGTTGGCCTGCCCCACCCCCCAAGGCTATAGCCCACCCGTTTTTGTGGCCTTTTTCCGCTGGACGAACTTGGCGCCCCGGCCTTCGGGAGGTTATTTTTGGGTGCGGCCGTGCCCGCGGCGTTTTTTTGGCACACGGAGGCCCCTCGCAACGTCTCGCGCCATTCCGAGTCCGGCGGACGAAGTTGGTCGGCCCCACCCCCCAAGGCTATAGCCCACCCGTTTTTGTGGCCTTTTTCCGCTGGACGAACTTGGCGCCCCGGCCTTCGGGCGGTTATTTTTAGGCGCGGCTGTGCCCGCGTCTATTTTTGGCACACGAAGGCCCCTCGCAAACTCTTGCGCCATTCCGAGTCCGGCGGACGTAGTTGGCCAGCCCCACCCCCCAAGGCTATAGCCCACCCGTTTTTGTGGCCTTTTTCCGCTGGACGAACTTGGCACCCCGGCCTTCGGGCGGTTATTTTTGGGCCCGGCTGTGCCTGCGGCCTAGTTTTTGCACTTGGAGGCCGCTCGCAAAGTGTCGCGCCATTCCGAGTCCGGCAGACGAAGTTGGCCTGCCCCACCCCCCAAGGCTATAGCCCACCCGTTTTTGTGGCCTTTTTCCGCTGGACGAACTTGGAGCCCCGGCCTTCGGGCAGTTAGTTTTGGGAGCAGTTGTGCCCGTGGCCTATTTTTGTCACACGGAGGCCCCTCGCAAAGTGTCGCGCCATTCCGAGTCCGGCGGACGAAGTTGGCCTGCCCACCCCCAAGGGTATAGCCCACCCGTTTTTGTGGCCTTTTTCCGCTGGACGAACTTGGTGCCCCGGCCTTCGGGCGGTTAGTTTTGGGCGCGGCTTTGCCCGCGGCCACTTTTTGGCACACGAAGGCCCCTCGCAAACTCTTGCGCCATTCCGAGTCCGGCGGACGTAGTTGGCCAGCCCCACCCCCCAAGGCTATAGCCCACCCGTTTTTGTGGCCTTTTCCCGCTGGACGAACTTGGCGCCCCTGCCTTCGGGCGGTTATTTTTAGGCGCGGCTGTGCCCGCGCCTATTTTTGGCACACGAAGGCCCCTCGCAAACTCTTGCGCCATTCCGAGTCCGGCGGACGTAGTGGGCCAGCCCCACCCCCCAGGGCTATAGCCCAACCGTTTTTGTGACCTTTTTCCGCTGGACGAACTTGGTGTTTCGGCCTTCGGGCGGTTATTTTTGGGCGCGGCTGTGGCCGTGGCCTAGTTTTTGTACACGGAGGCACCTCACAAAGTCTTGCGCCATTCCTAGTCCGGCGGACGAAGTTGGCCAGCGCCACCCCCCAAGGCTATAGCCTACCCGTTTTTGTGGCCTTTTTCCGCAGGACGAACTCGGCGGCCCGGCCTTCGGGCGGTTATTTTTCGGCGCGGCTGTGCCCGCAGCCTAGTTTTTGCACACGGAGGTGCCTCGCAAAGTCTCGCGCAAATCCGAGTCCGGCGGACGAATTTGGCCACCCCCAACCCCAAGGCTACAGCCCACCCGTTTTTGTGGATTTTTTCCGCTGGACGAACTTGGCGCCCCGGCATTCGGGCGGTTATTTTTGGGTGCGGCTGTGCCCGCGTCCTATTTTTGGCACAGGGAGGCACCTCGCAAAGTGTCGCCCCATTCCGAGTCCGGCGGACGAAGTTGGCCTGCCCCACCCCCCAAGGCTATAGCCCACCCGTTTTTGTGGCCTTTTTCCGCTGGACGAACTTGGTGCCCCGGCCTTCGGGCGGTTAGTTTTGGGCGCGGCTTTGCCCGCGGCCACTTTTTGGCACACGGAGGCCCCTCGTAAAGTGTCGCGCCATTCCGAGTCCGGCGGACGAAGTTGGCCTGCCCCACCCCCCAAGGCTATAGCCCACCCGTTTTGGTGGCCTTTTTCCGCTGGACGAACTTGGCGCCCCGGCCTTCGGGAGGTTATTTTTTGGTGCGGCCGTGCCCGCGGCCTTTTTTTGGCACACGGAGGCCCCTCGCAAAGTGTCGCGCCATTCCGAGTCCGGCGGACGAAGTTGGCCTGCCCCACCCCCCAAGGCTATAGCCCACCCGTTTTTGTGGCCTTTTTCCGCTGGACGAACTTGGTGTCCCGGCCTTCGGGCAGTTAGTTTTGGGATCGGTTGTGCCCGCGGCCTATTTTTGTCACACGGAGGCCCCTCGCAAAGTGTCGCGCCATTCCGAGTCCGGCGGACGAGGTTGGCCTGCCCACCCCTAAAGCTGTAGCCCACCCGTTTTTGTGGCCTTTTTCCGCTGGACAAACTTGGTGCCCCGGCCTTCGGGCGGTTAGTTTTGGGCGCGGCTTTGCCCGCGGCCACTTTTTGGCACACGAAGGCCCCTCGCAAACTCTTGCGCCATTCCGAGTCCGGCGGACGTAGTTGGTCAGCCTCACCCCCCAAGGCTATAGCCCACCCGTTTTTGTGGCCTTTTTCCGCTGGACGAACTTGGCGCCCCTGCCTTCGGGCGGTTATTTTTGGGCGCGGCTGTGGCCGTGGCCTAGTTTTTGTACACGGAGGCACCTCACAAAGTCTTGCGCCATTCCTAGTCCGGCGGACAAAGTGGGCCAGCGCCACCCCCCAAGGCTATAGCCTATCCGTTTTTGTGGCCTTTTTCCGCAGGACGAACTCGGCGCCCCGGCCTTCGGGCGGTTATTTTTCGGCGCGGCTGTGCCCGCGGCCTAGTTTTTGCACACGGAGGTGCCTCACAAAGTCTCGCGCAAATCCGAGTCCGGCGGACGAATTTGGCCAGCCCCAACCCCAAGGCTATAGCCCACCCGTTTTTGTGGATTTTTTCCGCTGGACGAACTTGGCGCCCCGGCATTCGGGCGGTTATTTTTGGGTGCGGCTGTGCCCGCGTCCTATTTTTGGCACAGGGAGGCACCTCGCAAAGTGTCGCCCCATTCGGAGTCCGGCGGATGAACTTGGCCTGCCCCACCCCCCAAGGATATAGCCCACCGGTTTTTGTGGCCTTTTTCCGCTGGACGAACTTGGTGCCCCGGCCTTCGGGCGGTTAGTTTTGGGCGCGGCTTTGCCCGCGGCCACTTTTTGGCACACAGAGGCCCCTCGTAAAGTGTCGCGCCATTCCGAGTCCGGCGGACGAAGTTGGCCTGCCCCACCCCCCAAGGCTATAGCCCACCCGTTTTGGTGGCCTTTTTCCGCTGGACGAACTTGGTGTCCCGGCCTTCGGGCAGTTAGTTTTGGGAGCGGTTGTGCCCGCGGCCTATTTTTGTCACACGGAGGCCCCTCGCAAAGTGTCGCGCCATTCCGAGTCCGGCGGACGTAGTTGGCCAGCCCCACCCCCCAAGGCTATAGCCCACCCGTTTTTGTGGCCTTTTTCCGCTGGACGAACTTGGCGTCCCGGCCTTCGGGCGGTTATTTTTGGGTGCGGCCGTGCCCGCGGCCTATTTTTGGCACACGGAGGCCCCTCGCAACGTCTCGCGCCATTCCAAGTCCGGCAGACGAAGTGGGCCGGCCCCACCCCCCAAGGCTATAGCCCACCCGTTTTTGTGGACTTTTTCCGCTGGACGAACTTGGCGCCCCGGCCTTCGGGCGGTTATTTTTGGGCGCGGCTGTGTCCGCGGCCTATTTTTGGCACACGGAGGTCCCTTATAAAGTCTCACGCCATTCCGAGTCCGGCGGACGAAGTTGGCGAGCTCCTCCCGCCAAGGCTATAGCCCACCCGTTTTTGTGGCCTTTCTCCGCTGGACGAACTTGGCGCTCCGGCCTTCGGGCGGTTATTTTTGGGCGCTGCTGTGCCCGCGGCCTAGTTTTTGCACTTGGAGGCCCCTCGCAAAGTGTCGCGCCATTCCGAGTCCGGCGGACGAAGTTGGCCTGCCCCACCCCCCAAGGCTATAGCCCACCCGTTTTTGTGGCCTTTTTCCGCTGGACGAACTTGGAGCCCCGGCCTTCGGGCAGTTAGTTTTGGGAGCGGTTGTGCCCGCGGCCTATTTTTGTCACACGGAGGCCCCTCGCAAAGTGTCGCGCCATTCCGAGTCCGGCGGACGAAGTTGGCCTGCTCACCCCCAAGGCTATAGCCCACCCGTTTTTGTGGCCTTTTTCCGCTGGACAAACTTGGTGCCCCGGCCTTCGGGCGGTTAGTTTTGGGCGCGGCTTTGGCCGCGGCCACTTTTTGGCACACGAAGGCCCCTCGCAAACTCTTGCGCCATTCCGAGTCCGGCGGACGTAGTTGGCCAGCCCCACCCCCCAAGGCTATAGTCCACCCGTTTTTGTGGCCTTTTCCCGCTGGACGAACTTGGCGTCCCGGCCTTCGGGCGGTTATTTTTGGGTGCGGCCATGCCCGCGGCCTATTTTTGGCACACGGAGGCCCCTCGCAACGTCTCGCGCCATTCCGAGTCCGGCAGACAAAGTGGGCCGGCCCCACCCCCCAAGGCTATAGCCCACCCGTTTTTGTGGCCTTTTTCCGCTGGACGACTTGGCGCCCCGGCCTTCGGGCGGTTATTTTTGGGCGCGGCTGTGTCTGCGGTCTATTTTTGGCACACGGGGGCTACTCGCAACGTCTCGTCCCATTCCGAGTCCGGCGGAGGAACTTGGCCAGCCCCACCCACCAAGGCTATAGCCCACCCGTTTTTGTGGCCTTTTTTCCGCTGGACGAGCATGGCGGCCCAGCCTTCGGGCGGTCATTTTCGAGTGCGGCCATGCCCGCGGCCTATTTTTGGCACACGGAGGCTGCTTGGAAAGTCTCCCCGTATTCCGAGTCCGGCGGACGAACTTGGCCAGCCCCATCCCCCAAGGCTATAGACCACCCGTTTTTGTGGCCTTTTTCCGCTGGACGAACTTGGCGCCCCGGCCTTCGGGAGGTTATTTTTGGGCGCGGCAGTGCCCGCGGCCTATTTTTGGCACACGGAGGCCGCTCGCAAAGTCTCCCCCTATTCCGAGTCTGGCGGACGAACTTGGCCAGCCCCACCCCCAAGGCTATAGCCCACCCGTTTTTTTGGCCTTTTTCCGCTGGACGAACTCAGCGCCCCGGCCTTTGGGCGGTTATTTTTGGGCACGGCTGTGCTGGCAGCCTATTTTTGGCACACGGAGGCCGCTCGCAAAGTCTCATCCCATTCCGAGTCCGGCAGACGAACTTGGCCAGCCCCACCCCCCAACGCTATAGCCCACCCGATTTTTTAGCCTTTTTCCGCAAGACGAACTTGGCGCCCCAGCCTTCGGGGGGTATTTTTGGGCGCGGCTGTGCCCGCGGCTTATTTTTGGCACATGGAGGCTGCTCGCAAAGTCTTGCCCCATTCCGAGTCCGGCGGATGAGCTTGGCCCGCCCCACCCCGCAAAGCTATAGCCCGCCTGTTTTTGTGGCCGTTTTCCGCTGGACGAACTTGGCGCCCCGGCGTTCGTGCTGTTATTTTTGGGCGCGGCTGTGTCCATGGCCTATTTTTTGCTCACGGAGGCCACTCGCCAAGTCTCGCCCCATTCCGAGTCCGGCGGACAAACTTGGCCAACCCCACCCCCCGAGGCTATAGCCCACCCGTTTTTGTGGCCTTTTTCCGCTGCTCGGACTTGGCGCCCCGGCCTTCGGGCGGTTATTTTTGGGCGCGGCTGTGACCGCGGCCTATTTTTGGCACACGGAGGCCGCTCGCAAAGTCTCATCCCATTCTGAGTCCGGCAGACGAACTTGGCCTGCCCACCCCCCAAGGCTATAGCCCACCCGTTTTTGTGCCCTTTTTCCGCTGGACGAACTAGGCGCCCCGGCCTTCAGGCGGTTAATTTTGGGAACGGCGGTGCCCACGGCCTATTTTTGGCACACGGAGGCTGCTCGCAAACTCTCCCCCCATTCCGAGCCCGGCGGACGAACTTGGCTAGCCCCACCCCCCAAGGCTATAGCCCACCCGTTTTTTTGGCCTTTTTCCGCTGGACGAACTTGGCCCCCCGGCCTTCGCGGGGTTATTTTCGGGCGCGGCTGGGCCCGCAGCTTATTTATGGCACACGGAGCCTGCTCGCAAAGTCTCGCCCAATTCTGAGTCCGGCGGACGAACTTGGCCAGCCCCACTCCCCGAGGCTATAGCCCACCCGTTTTTGTGGCCTTTTTGCGCTGGACGGACTTGGCGCCCCGGCCTTCGGTCGGTTATTTTTGGGCGCGGCAGTGCCCGCGGTCTATATTTGGCACACAGAGGCCGCTCGCAAAGTCTAGTCCCATTCCTAGTCAGGCGGACGAACTTGGCCAGCCCCACCCCCCAAGGCTATGGCCCACCCGTTTTTGTGGCCTTTTTCCGCTGGACGAACTTGGCGCCCCGCCCTTCGGGCGGTTATTTTTGGGCGCGGCTGTGTCAGCGGCCTATTTTTGGCACACAGAGGCCACTCGCAAAGTCTCGCACCATTCCGAGTCCGGCGGACGAACTTGGCCATCCCCACCCCCCAGGGCTATTGCCCACCCGTTTTTGTGGCCTTATTCCGCTGGACGAACTTGGCGCCACGGCCTTCGGGCAGTTATTTTTGGGCGCGGCTGTGCCCGCGGCCTATTTTTGGCACACGGAGGCCACTCGCAAAGTCTCGTCCCATTCCGAGTCCCGCGGACGAACTTGGCCAGCCCCACCCCCCAAGGCTATAGCCCACCCGTTTTTGTGGCCTTTTTCCGCTGGACGGACTTGGCGCCCCGGCCTTCGGGGGGTTAATTTTCGGCGCGGCTGTGCCCGCGGCCTAGTTTTGGCTCACGGAGGCCGCTCGCAAAGTCTCCCCCCATTCCGAGCCCGGCGGACGAACTTGGCCAGCCCCACTCCCCAAGGCTATAGCCCACCCGTTTTTGTGGTCTTTTTCCACTGGACGATATTTGGCGCCCTGGCCCTCGGGTGGTTATTTTTGTACACGGCTGTGCCCGCGGCCTATTTTTGGCACACGGAGACCGATCGCAAATTGTCACCCCATTCCGAGTCCGGCGGACGAACTTGGCCAGCCCCAACCCCCAAGGCTATAGCCCACCTGTTTTTGTGGCCTTTTTCCGCTGGACGAACTTGGCGCCCCAGCCTTCGGGCGGTTATTTTTGGGTGCGGCTGTGCCCACGGCCTATTTTTGGCACACGGAGGCCGCTCATAAAGTCTCGTCCCATTCCGAGTCCGGCGGACGAACTTGGCCAGCCCCACCCCCCAAGGCTATAGCCCACCCGTTTTTGTGGCCTTTTTCCGCTGGACGAACTTGGCGCCCCGGCCTTCGGGCGGTTATTTTTGGGTACGACTGTGCCCGCGGCCTATTTTTGGCACACGGAGGCCGCTCGCAAATTCTCACCCCATTCCGAGTCCGGCGGACGAACTTGGCCAACCCCACACCCAAGGCTATAGCCCACCTGTTTTTGTGGCCTTTTTCCGCTGGACGAACTTGGCGCCCCAGCCTTCGGGCGGTTATTTTTGGGTGCGGCTGTGCCCACGGCCTATTTTTGGCACACGGAGGCCGCTCGTAAAGTCTCGTCCCATTCCGAGTCCGGCGGACGAACTTGGCCAGCCCCACCCCCCAAGGCTATAGCCCACCCGTTTTTGTGGCCTTTTTCCGCTGGACGAACTTGGCGCCCCGGCCTTCGGGCGGTTATTTTTGGGTACGACTGTGCCCGCGGCCTATTTTTGGCACACGGAGGCCGCTCGCAAATTCTCACCCCATTCCGAGTCCGGCGGACGAACTTGGCCAACCCCACACCCAAGGCTATAGCCCACCTGTTTTTGTGGCCTTTTTCCGCTGGACGAACTTGGCGCCCCAGCCTTCGGGTTGTTATTTTTGGGTGCGGCTGTGCCCGTGGCTTATTTTTTGCACACAGAGGACGCTCGCGAAGTCTCGTCCCATTCCAAGTCCGACGGACGAACTTGGCCAGCCCTACCCCCCAAGGCTATAGCCCACCCGTTTTTGTGGCCTTTTTCCGCTGGACGAACTTGGCGCCCCGGCCATCGGGCGCTTATTTTTGGGTACGGCTGTGTCCACGGCTTATTTTTGGCACACGGAGGCCGCTCGCAATGTCTTGACTCATTCCGAGTCCGGCGGACGGACTTGGCCAGCCCCACCCCCCAAGGCTATAGCCCACCCGTTTTTGTGGCCTTTTTCCGCTGGACGAACTGGGCGCCCCGGCCTTCGGTCGGTTATTCTTGGGCGCGGCTGTCCCCGCTGCCTATTTTTGGCACATGGAGGCCGCTAAAAAAGTCTCGCCCCATACCGAGTCCAGCGGACGAAATTTGCCAGCCCCACCCCCCAAGGCCATAGCCCGCCCGTTTTTGTGGCCTTTTTCCGCTGGACGAACTTGGCGCCTCGGCCTTCGGGCGGTTATTTTTGGGCGTGCCTGTGCCCGCGGCCTATTTTTGGCACACAGAGGACGATTGCAAAGTCTCGTCCCATTCCAAGTACGGCGGACGAACTTGGCCAGCCCCACCCTCCAAGGCTATAGCCCACCCGTTTTTGTGGCCTTTTTCCGCTAGACGAACTTGGCGCCCTGGCCTTCGGGTTGTTATTTTTGGGCATGGCTGTGCCCGCGGCCTATTTTTGGTACACGGAGGCCGCTCGCAAAGTCTCGCCCCATTCCAAGTACGGCGGACGAACTTGGCGGGCCCCACCCTCCAAGGCTATAGCCCACCCGTTTTTGTGGCCTTTTTCCGCTAGACGAACTTGGCGCCCCGGCCTTCGGGTTGTTATTTTTGGGCATGGCTGTGCCCGCGGCATATTTTTGGTACACGGAGGACGCTTGCAAAGTCTTGTCCCATTCCGAGTCCGGCGGACGAACTTGGCGAGCCCCACCCCCCAAGGCTATAGCCCACCCGTTTTTGTGGCCTTTTTCCGCTGGACAAACTTGGCGCCCCGGCCTTCGGGCGGTTATTTTTTGGCGCGGCTGTGCCCGCAGCCTATTTTGCCCACATGGAGGCCGTTCGCAAAGTCTCACCCCATTCCGAGTCCGGCGGACAAACTTGGCCAGCCCCACCCCCCAACGCTATAGCCCACCAGTTTTTGTTGCATTTTTCCGAGGGACGAACTTGGCGCCCCGGCCTTTGTGTGATTATATTTTGGCGCGGCTGTACGCGCGGTCTATTTTTGGCACACGGAGGCCGCTCGTAAAGTCTCGCCCCATTCCGAGTCCTGCGGACGAACTTGGCCAGCCCCACCCCCAAAGGCTATAGCCCACCCGTTTTTGTGGCCTTTTTCCGCTGGACGAACTTGGCGCCCTGGACTTCGTGTGGTTATTTTTGGGCGCGGTTGTGCCAGCAGCCTATTTTTAGCACACGGAGGCCGCTCGCAAAGTCTGACCCCATTCCGAGTCCGGCGGACGAACATGGCCAGCCCACACCCAAAGGCTATAGCCCACCCGTTTTTGTGGCCTTTTTCCACTGGATGAACTTGGCGCCCCGGCCTTCGGGTTGTTATTTTTGGGCATGGCTGTGCCCGCGGCTTATTTTTGGTACATGGAGGACGCTTGCAAAGTCTCGTCCCATTCTGAGTCCGGCAGACGAACTTGGCGAGCCCCACCCCCCAAGGCTATAGCCCACCCATTTTTGTGGCATTTTTCCGCTGGACGAACTTGGTGCCCTGTCCGTCGTGCAGTTATTTTTGGGCGCGGCAGTGCCCGCAGACTATATTTGGGACACAGAGGCCGCACGAAAAGTCTAGCCCCATTCCGAGTCCGGCGGACGGACTTGGCTAGCCCCACCCCACAAGGCTATAGCCCACCCGTTTTGTGGCTTTTTTCCGCTGGACGAACTGGGCGCCCCGGACTTCGGGCGGTTATTTTTGGGCGCGGCTGTACCCGCAGCCTATTTTTGGCACACGGATGCCGCTAACAAAGTCTCGCCCCATTCCGAGTCCGAAGGACGAATTTGGCCAGCCCCACCGCCCAAGGCTATAGCCCACACGTTTTTGTGCCCTTTTTCCGCTAGACGAACTTGGCGCCCCGGCCTTCGGGCGGTTATTTTTAGGTACGGCTGTGTCCGTGGCCTATTTTTGGCACACGGAGTCCGGCGGACGAACATGGCCAGCCCCACTCCCCAAGGCTATAGCCCACCCGTTTTTGTGGCCTTTTTCCGCTGGACGAACTTGGCGCCCCGGCCTTCGTGCGGTTATTTTTGGGCGCGGCTGTTCCCGCAGCCTATTTTTCGCAAATAAAGGCCGCTCGCAAAATCTCACCCCATTCCGAGTCCGGCGGAAGAACTTGGCCAGCCCCACCGCCCAAGGCTATAGCCCACCCGTTTTTGTGGCCTTTTTCCGCCGGACGAACTTGGCGCCCCGGTCTTCGGGCGGTTATTTTTGGTCGCGGCTGTGCCCGCAGCCTATTTTTCGCACATGGAGGCTGCTCGCAAAGTCTCACCTCATTCCGAGTCTGGCGGACGAACTTGGCCAGCCCCACCCCCCAAGGCTATAGCCCACCCGTTTTTGTGGCCTTTTTCCGCTGGACGAACTAGGCGCCCCGGTCTTCGGGCGGTTATTCTTGGGCGCGGTTGTCTCCGCGGCCTATTTTTGGCACACGGATGCCGCTAACAAAGTCTCGGCCCATTCCGAGTCAGGCGGACGAACTTTGCCAGCCCCACCCCCCAACGCTATAGCCCACCCGTTTTTGTGGCCTTTTTCCGCCGGACGAACTTGGCGCCCCGGCCTTCGGGCGGTTATTTTTGGTCGCGGCTGTGACCGCAGCCTAGTTTTCGCACATGGAGGCCGCTCGCATAGTCTCACCCCATTCCGAGTCCGGCGGACGAACTTGGCCAGCCCCACCCCCCAAGGCTATAGCCCACCCATTTTTGTGGCCTTTTTCCGCTGGACGAACTAGGCGCCCCGGCCTTCGTTGAAATACAAGTAAGCAACCCAAGAGGGGGGGTGAATTGGGATTCTAAAAAATTATTCAATATTAAAGAAAATCTTAATGCAATTTTAACACAAATTCAAAGCAATAATAATTAAGATGATCACAATATAAAAAGATAAGGGATGAGAGATTCAAACACAAGATTTTTACGTGGTTCGACCAACCTCGCCTACGTCCACGCCTCCAAGCTTTCCGGGCTTGAGGATTCCACTAAGCAAGCCTCCAAGGCTTCAAATGCTTACACTTGACTTCCAAGGTGTCAATGGACCTTTACAACAAGAGATTATCCCCAATCTCTTAACCCAAGTGTATCCCAACACTTACAATCACTCTAAGTAAAAGATTACAAATTGTTTTTCTCTCACACAATAATTAAGATTACAAATCAATGCCCAATGTGTGAATAGATGAAGAGAGAATGTGTTTAAAGCTCTATGAAGATTGTGTTCTCAGATATAAGCTCAATGGTAGTGTTGTGATCAACTTTTTTTTGGATTTGAATGAGCTTATTTATAGTTGCAGCTGAAAACTAGCCGTTATAGACTGTCTGCACACTGTCGGATCACCGTTTGACTGGTCAATATGACCGTTGAGCTGATTTTTCAAATTATCGGATCGCCGTTATCTAGATGTCGGATCGCCGTTTGTGTCCAGAGGCTACACTTCACTTCTGGGTAATATCGGCGAGCCGTTTATCACAATTGTCGGATCACCGTTTTTGTCCAGAGGCTACTGGATGATATCGTTGAGCCGTTTATCGATCTTGTCGGTTCGACGTTTATGTCTAGAGATTGCCCTTCACTTCTGGTTGATATCGGCGAGCCGTTTATTAACATATCGGTTCGCCGTTTAAGTCCAGAGGCTACTGGTTAACATCGGCGAGCCGTTTATCACACATGTCGGTGTGCCGTTTACGTCCAGAGGCTAATCTCCATTTCTGCTTGAAATCGGCGAGCCGTTTATTACAAATGTCGGATCGCCGTTTTCCTCAAAAACTGCTGCAGTGAGCTATTTTGCAAGATGATTGTTTTGTCTCCAAATCTTTATAAAAATACTTTATGAAACTTGTCAAAATAGATGAAAATTATGTTGAGCTTTTAAAACGATTAATCAATCTTAATTATGTTTGTTATCATCAAAATCAATAAAGAATAATTTATGTTAACAATCTCCCCCTTTTTGATGATGACAAACTTTTCAAAAACAATACTATTGTAATTTTGCTCCCCCTAAAATTGTGCTCCCCCTTTGAGAAATTTTGAAAGATTTGTTAACTCCTTTGTTAAAAAAATATTCAACTGTTAATCTCAAAATTTTAAACACGACAGATTGATTTAAAAAAAATGCCAGTAAACATATGCATGCCAATACTATTTTGACAAAATGCAAAAAACAGTTTTGCATTTGCTAATTTCTCTCCCCCTTCATCATCAAAAAGAAAGAGACGCGAAGAAAGACTTATGTTTGGAGAAATTTGGGCAGAGTCTCCCTTGAAATATGAGCATTTCCTCAACAACACACAGAGTTAAAAAGAAAAAACACTTCCATATAAATATACCACCATATCAACCAACCTCCATACCAACAAAGTCACACTTCCAGAATGAGCAATATAATCAGAATAATACCAAAAACATCTCAAACAGAAATGAAGTGCATATGTCCAACAAGAAATATCAAAAGCATAATCACAAAAACACATAACACTCAGAACACAAAAATATCATATACATGCAGCAAATGAAATGATAAAATGTCTGTGCGAAATACAGAGGGGCAGAGAAATCTAAGATGGAGGCTGGGAAGACGAACTGCCGGGGTCATATCCAAAGTAGCCGAGAATGCGACGCTGGCCCGCAATGAGCTCCATCTGCTGATCTGAAATTTGCTCCCGAAAAGTTGCAAAGTCAGATCGAAGCTGCTGCTGCTGCTGAGTCAAAACATCCACTCGGTCGAGAAGCTGCTAGAAGCGATCCTCGGGAACAGCTGAGGCCGCAGGAGGATCGGCAGTCTCGGTAGGCTTGTCATTCTGAGGTGCATCTGCTGCTGGTGAAGCAGGAGCAGCTGGTGCTGCTGCTCGGCGAGGAACACGCGGTCTAGCCCCAAGACGGAAATCAGGCAGCTCATCCTCGGAGTAGACATCATTCAGCATGCGATCATCCTCGGGTGCAATCAGTGTAGCTTCGTTTTTGGAGGATGTGGTCTTTTCCCATTTCCCGCGCTTCTTAAAGAATCCAATGGCAGAAATGATGTCTCGACCGAGCTTACGAGTCTCGAGAAAAACAGGCTCGACGATAGGAACATGAAAGTGGTTCAGGATCCTAGTGATGATGCTGCCATAAGGAAGGGATCGGTTGGAGACTTTAGGAGTGGACAGCATATGACACATAAGAGTGTAGGATAGGCTCACATGGCGTCTACGGATGAGAGAATCTAGTAGACCAACATCAAGCCTAGTAACCTCATCAGTGTGACCCTGTCTAGGAGTGACTATATGTTGGAGAATAATGTGAAGTATTCGAATCTGAAAGGGGAGGAGTTGAGACCTAAAGGATAAAGAGCAGATGTCATCGGAAAGATCTCGACGACGACAAATGTTCCGTACACCATCCACATGACGAAAATTACTAAAATCTAGTTCTTTCCTAGCGGTGTACAGATCTAACCCTCCATAAGCGATTCCTAGAATACTACATAGTTCGGGTTCATCAAGTTCAATGCGAATTCCTCCTACGAATGTATGAAGCTCGTCACGACTAGAAGAGGATAAATCTATGTTTGAATAAAAGACTCGAACTAGATTTTCATAAATGGGTTCGTCAATACTTAAAGCTTGCCTCCAATGACTAAGCATTTGAGTAATTGAGTGACCACAGACAGTAATATCCGAGAACTCCGAAGTGTTAAGAGAAAAAGAGGGAGTTACGGGTTTACCCATGAACTTCTCACGGAATCGCTGAGCAGAGGTAGCATCGGGAAAATGGTGACTCTCGAAGTCTTGAGGAGGAGACCTAGGTGGACTGGAACGACGTGGAGCAGTGTGCTTGGTTCGAGCACGCCTTGGAGGTCGTTCCACCATGGATGAGTTTTAAAAAAAATTGTGAAAATGAAGTTTTAGAGATGAGATAGTGAATGTGGGTGAAAATGTGGTTGGAAAAAGGAAGAGATTTGGGTTAATTTGAGCAAGGAAGGCTCGGCTGGTTCTAGGGTTTCAAAAGGAAGATTTTTCAATTTTAGATGAAAGAGAAGGATTTGAATCGGTTAAAAGGTTCTAGAGAGGATAAAAATGGTTTGTAATGCTTCAATTTGATGAAAAGTGACAAGAAAAGTGATGGATTTGGGAGAAGAGAACTGGTGCAATAAGGGCTGAAGAGAGAGAAAGAGAAGGGGAAGCCAAATGAGGAGGAAGACAAAGGACTGCTTCAATTAACGCGTGATAACGGCGAGCCGACAGAGTCCAGAGAGAGTCTCAAAACAAATTCATCAAACGGCGAGCCGTTTATATCAATAACGGCGAGCCGATAGGGTCCGTAAAGTCCACACAAGAAAAATGTATCGGGATGGCGAGCCGATAGATGATATCGGCGAACCGAGATAGCTTCCAGAAAGCGTTCCGTTGTTTCTGCCCAAAACGGTTAGCCGTTTATTGAAATAACGGCGATCCGTTTTCTACAACCTATGATTTCGCACATGTATTTTGATATTTGGCTACTTATTAATACATTTCAAGATCATTTTATTGATCCAAAATGATTTGAGTGCCATTTCAATGCATAATTCATGAACATATATATATGTATTGTAATAATTAATTCATACATTTTCAAATATACATACACATTACATGCATATTACGATTGAGCATTTCATAGGAATTAAAGCATCAAGTCATAGATCAATCAATAATAATAGACTTAATAGCATGAATGAAGATGTTAATGTGAAAATTTCATCATCCCAAGTTCATGCCGAATTTTGGAAAATTGTTCTTCGCAAAGAGGTTTTGTAAAAATATCGGCAAGTTGTTTTTCCGTAGAAATAAACTCTAATGCAATGTCTCTCTTTTGAACATGATCTCTCAAGAAGTGATGTCTTATTTCTATATGCTTGGTTCGAGAGTGTTGAATGGGATTCTTTGAAAGATTTATAGCACTAGTATTATCACACTTAATAGGAATTTGTTCAAGATTAATGCCATAATCTCTAAGTGTTTGTTTCATCCAAAGTGCTTGTGCACAACAACTTCCGGCAGCTATATATTCAGCCTCGGTAGTTGAAAGTGCGACAGAATTTTGTTTCTTGCTAAACCATGAAACAAGAGAGTGTCCTAGAATATAGCAAGTACCACTAGTGCTCTTCCTATCCACTTTATATCCGGCAAAGTCCGCATCCGAAAAACATGTTAAATCTATATGAGTTCCCCTAGGATACCAAAGGCCAATATCTATGGTTCCACTCAAATAACGGAAAATTCTTTTAACAGCAAGCAAATGAGATTCCTTGGGACAAGACTGAAATCTTGCACACAAACATACACTAAACATGATATCGGGTCTACTTGCAGTCAAATAAAGTAGGGATCCGATCATACCTCGATACATTTTGATATCCACTTCTTTGCCTTTTTCATCTTTGTCCAGCTTGGTTGTTGTGCTCATTGGTGTATTTTTGGTCTTCGAGTCATCAATGCCGAATCGTTTGAGTAGATCTTTTACGTACTTGGCTTGATTTATGAAGATTCCTTCCTCGTTTTGTTTGATTTGAAGTCCAAGGAAGTATTTCAACTCTCCCATCATACTCATCTCAAATTCTTTGCTCATACACGATGAAAATTCTCTACACAACAACTCATTAGTAGAACCAAAAATGATATCATCAACATAAATTTGAACAATAAGTATGTCTTGGTTCTTATGCTTAACAAATAGAGTAGTATCCGCTTTACCCATTGAAAAGTCATTTTCCAACAGAAAATTCTTAAGTCTATCATACCATGCTCTAGGTGCTTGTTTTAAACCATACAAAGCTTTAAGCAACTTATAAACATGATTTGGAAATTTTTCATTTTCAAAACCAGGGGTTGTTTTACATACACTTCTTCCATAATATACCCATTTAGGAAAGCACTTTTCACATCCATTTGAAATAAAATAAAATCTTTATGACATGCATATGCTAACAACATCCTAATGGATTCTAACCTTGCTACAGGAGCAAAGGTTTCATAAAAATCAATTCCTTCTTCTTGGTTGTAACCTTGAGCCACTAATCTAGCTTTATTTCTTACAACCACACCGGATTCATCCATCTTATTTCTAAACACCCATTTAGTACCTATTACAGATTGATGTTCAGGTTTAGGAACTAATTCCCACACATTGTTTCTTTCAAATTGATTTAACTCCTCTTGCATTGCCATAATCCAAGATTCATCATTTTCTGCATCCTCAAAGGATTTTGGTTCAATTTGAGAGATGAATGCGTTATGCTCACAAGTATTTCTAAGTGATGATCTAGTTGTTATACCTCGTGAGGGATCTCCTAAAATTACATCTTTAGGGTGAGAAGAGACATACCTCCACTCCTTGGGGAGTGTTTGAGAAGTACCTTCATTTTGCTCCACATTTGGTTCTTCATAATGTTCCTCTTGAATTCCATGTGGTGCATCCTCTTATTTGTCATTTGATGCTTCTTCTTCTTGTTCTTCTTCTCCTGCATCATCATCAACCACGACTTTCTCCGTAGAGGAGGGGTTAGACTCATCAAATGTCACATGCATAGATTCTTCCACAACTAAGGTTCTTTTGTTATAAACTCTATAAGCTTTGCTTGAATTTGAATAACCAAGAAAGATACCAACATCGGATTTTGGATCAAATTTACCAAGATTGTCTTTTGTGTTCAAAACAAAACATTTGCATCCAAAAACTTTAAAATAGCCAATGTTGGGTTTTCTATCTTTCCAAAGCTCATAAGGAGTTTTATTAAGATTAGGTCTAATCAACACCCGATTTAAAACATAACAAGCGGTGTTGACGGCTTCGGCCCAAAAATATTTTGGTAATGCATTTTCATTTAACATGGTCCTAGCCATTTCTTGAATAGACCTATTCTTTCTCTCAACAACTCCATTTTGTTGTGGAGTTCTAGGTGATGAAAATTGATGCTCAATGCCTAGATTATTGCAAAACTTTCAAATGCATGATTTTCAAATTCTCCTCCATGATCACTCCTAATGCATACAATACCATGCCCTTTTTCATTTTGTAATTTCTTACAAAGCACTTTAAAAGCATCAAGAGCATCATCCTTATTGGCTAAGAATAATACCCATGTATATCTAGAATAATCATCCACTATTACAAATGCATAATATTTGCCATTTAGACTTGCATATCTAGATGGCCCAAAAGATCTATGTGAAGAAGTTCAAGTGGTTTTGAAGTAGAAATATGGTTTTTATTCTTGAAAGAAGTTTTAATTTGTTTTCCAAATTGACAAGCTTCACAAATCTTATCCTTTTGAAAACCAATTTTCGGAAGACCTTTAACTAAATCATCTTTCGAAATTTTTGAAATCAAATCCATACTTGCATGTCCTAACCTTCTATGCCACAACCAACAATCATCATGCAATGCCGAAAAACATTTATCAAGAGTAGATGCACATTCTATGTCAATGATATAAACATTACCACATCTATTTCCAACAAATAAGGTTTTGCCATCACATGAGTTCTCAATAACACAACTAAATTTATCAAATATAACTTTATAACCTTTGTCACATAATTGACTTATGCTAATTAAGTTGTGTTTCAAGTTTTCAACCAAACATACATTCTCAATTAGAGTTGAAGATACTTTACCAACATTTCCAATTCCAAGAATTTTTCCTTTTGAGTTGTCTCCAAAAGATACGTCTCCACCATTTTCAATTTTGGTGAAGCTTGAGAACCATGCATAGTTTCCGGTCATGTGCCTTGAACAACCGCTGTCCAAGTACCATTTATTTTTCTTCTTCTTCAAGCCCTACAAGAAAAAATCTCAAGTTTTAGGTACCCAAAGCTTTTTGGGTCCTTGAGAGTTAGCAACGGTTCCTTTTGGAACCCAAATGCATTTGACACCATAATATGCATTTCTTTTTACGGGACATCTATATTTCATGTGACCATTTTGATTACAATAATGACATACAATCTTATGATCATTTGTGGAGGTAGCATTAACAAAATAATTCTTATAATATTTTTGCTTCAAGTTAGGCTTATATCCAAGTCCTCCTTTATCAAAAACACATTTTTGTGAGTTAAGCATATTATCCAACATCTTTTGCCCATTTGTAAATTTCAAAACAATTTCATTCAATTCATTACTCTTCTTCTTGAGCATTTCGTTCTCATTTTTCAACTCATCTATGTGTGATTCTAAATGCTCATGTAAGATGCTAGGTTTCTCATTTAATAGTGCAATTTCATCATGCAATGTTTTGTTCTCTACTTCTAGGCATACAATTCTTGCATTTAGAGATACATTTTCATTTTTAAGCTTTGCCATTTCCTTTTTAAGACATACATTCTTTTTTACCAATCTTCATCAACTCATCATGCAAATCTTTAAAAGCATCATACAATTCATCATAGGTGGGATCACTTACCTCATTGAGATCATCATCCCCTCCTATTGCCATGAGTGCTAGGTTTGATACTTCTTGCGATCCTTCTTCATCACTTGATTCTTCCTCACTATCATCCCAAGTTGCAACCATTGCTTTCTTCTTGAGTTTGTTGATAAGAGGGCACTCAGATCTTATATGTCCAGGCTTCTTGCATTCATAGCATGTGATTGCCTCCTTCTTCTCCCTATGGTTCTTGAAGTTTCTGAAATTTCTTCGCTCTCCGATTTTCTTGAAGAATTTTCTAAACCTCCTTGCTAGCATGGCTAGCTCTTCATCATCCGGTTCACTCTCCCCATCACTCTCATATTTTGAAGCTTTGAGAGCAATGCTTTTCTTCTTCTCCTCATGTCCTTTTTCTGCAGCTAAATCCTCTTCATATGAAATGAGAGAACCAATTAAATCATCAAGAGGTAAAGTATTTAAATCTTTGGCCTCTTCAATAGCAGTTCTTTTAGGTCTCCATTCTTTTGGAAGAGACCTAATGATTTTCTTAACTTTCTCACTATTTGAGAAGGTTTTCCCTAAAGCACCTAGGGTGTTCACTATGTCCGTGAATCTAGTATACATAGAATACACATTTTCATTTTGTTCCATTTGGAACAACTCATATTGGCGAGTGTATGTACTGATTTTAGACTCTTTCACTTGATTTGTCCCTTCATAGACAACTTCAAGTTTGTTCCATATCTCTTGTGCACTTTCACAACTAGATACTCTATGGAATTCTTTCTTATCAAGGGCACAAAACAAAGCATTCATAGCCTTGGAGTTTAGAGACATCTTTCTCTTTTCTAACTCACTCCATTGACTCGATGGTTTAGGAATATCATCTCCTACTTCATCTTTAAACATAGGCATGAAAGGACCATCACAAACAACTTCCCAAATTTCATAATCTAAGGCTTGCAAATAGATTCTCATTCTAGTTTTCCAATAAGCATAATCATTACCATCGAAAAATGGTGGTCTAGTTGTGGATTGCCCTTCTCTAAAGGTTGAGTCATTTAGGGTTGCCATGGATCTTTTACTCTAGACGATTAAGTCTTAACAAGAGAACGAAGCTCTGATACCAATTGAAATACAAGTAAGCAACCCAAGAGGGTGGGTGAATTGGGATTCTAAAAAATTATTCAATATTAAAGAAAATCTTAATGTAATTTTAACACAAATTCAAAGCAATAATAATTAAGATGATCACAATATAAAAAGATAAGGGAAGAGAGATTCAAACACAAGATTTTTACGTGGTTCGGCCAACCTCGCCTACGTCCATGCCTCCAAGCTTTCCGGGCTTGAGGATTCCACTAAGCAAGCCTCCAAGGCTTCAAATGCTTACACTTGACTTCCAAGGTGTCAATGGACCTTTACAACAAGAGATTATCCCCAATCTCTTAACCCAAGTATATCCCAACACTTACAATCACTCTAAGTAAAAGATTACAAATTGTTTTTCTCTCACACAATAATTAAGATTACAAATCAATGCCCAATGTGTGAATAGATGAAGAGAGAATGTGTTTAAAGCTCTATGAAGATTGTGTTCTCAGATATAAGCTCAATGGTAGTGTTGTGATCAACTTTTTTTTTGGATTTGAATGAGCTTATTTATAGTTGCAATTGAAAACTAGCCGTTATAGACTGTCTGCACACTGTCGGATCGCCGTTATCTAGATATCGGATCGCCGTTTGACTGGTCAATATGACCGTTGAGCTGATTTTTCAAATTATCGGATCGCCGTTATCTAGATGTCGGATCGCCGTTTGTGTCCAGAGGCTACACTTCACTTCTGGGTAATATCGGCGAGCCGTTTATCACAATTGTCGGATCACCGTTTTTGTGCGGAGGCGCCTGGATGATATCGATGGGGCGTTTATCGATCTTGTCGGTTCGACGTTTATGTCTAGAGATTGCCCTTCACTTCTGGTTGATATCGGCGAGCCGTTTATTAACATATCGGTTCGCCGTTTAAGTCCAGAGGCTACGGGTTAACATCGGCGAGCCGTTTATCACACATGTCGGTGTGCCGTTTACGTCCAGAGGCTAATCTCCATTTCTGCTTGAAATCGGCGAGCCGTTTATTACAAATGTCGGATCGCCGTTTTCCTCAAAAACTGCTGCAGTGAGCTATTTTGCAAGATGACTGTTTTGTCTCCAAATCTTTATAAAAATACTTTATGAAACTTGTCAAAATAGATGAAAATTATGTTGAGCTTTTAAAACGATTAATCAATCTTAATTATGTTTGTTATCATCAAAATCAATAAAGAATAATTTATGTTAACATTCGGGTGGTCATTCTTGGGCGCGGCTGCACCCACGGCCTATTTTTGGCACACGGATGCCGCTAACAAAGTCTCGGCCCATTCCGAGTCCGAAGGACGAACTTGGCCAGCCCCACCGCCCAAGGCTATAGCCCACACGTTTTTGTGGCCTTTTTCCGCTGGACGAACTAGGCGCCCCGGTCTTTGGGCGGTTATTCTTGGGCGCGGCTGTCTCCACGGCCTATTTTTGGCACACGGATGCCGCTAACACAGTCTCGGCCCATTCGAGTCAGGCGGACGAACTTTGCCAGCCCCACCCCCCAACGCTATAGCCCACCCATTTTTGTGGCCTTTTTCCGCTGTACGAACTTGGCGCCCCGGCCTTCGTGCAGTTTTTTTTGGGCGTGGCTGTGTCTGCAGCCTATTTTTGGCACACGGAGGCCACTCGCAAAGTCTCGCCCCATTCCGAGTCCGGCGGACGAACTTGGCCAGCCCCACCACCCAAGGCTATAGCCCACCAGTTTTTGTGGCCTTTTTCCGCTGGACGAACTTGGCGGCCCGGCCTTCGCGCTGTTATTTTTGGGCGCGGCTGTGCCCGCGTACTATTTTTGGCACACGGTGGCCGCTCGCAAAGTCTCGTCCCATTTCGAATCTGACGGACGAACTTGGCACGCGGAGGATTTGGGCGCGCCGACCTTCGGGGGGCTATTTGTGGGCGCGGCTGTGTCCGCGGCCTATTTTTGGCATGCGGAGGCCGCTCGCTAAGTCTCGCCCCATTCCTAGTCCGGCGGACGAAGTCGGCCAGCCCCTCCCCCCAAGGCTATAGCCCACCCGTTTTTTGGCCATTTTTCTGCTGGACGAACTTGGCGCCCCGGCCTTCGGGCGGTTATTTTTGGGCGCGGCTGTGTCCGCGGCCCATTTTTGTCATGCGGAGGCCGGTCACAAAGTCTCGCCCCATTCCGAGTCCGGCGGACGAAGTTGGCCAGCCCCTCCCCCCAAGGCTATAGCCCACTAGTTTTTTGGCCATTTTTCCGCTGGGGGATTTGGGCGCGCCGACCTTCGGGGGGCTATTTTTGGGCGCGGCTGTGCCCGCGGCCTATTTTTGGCACGCGGAGGCCGCTCACTAAGTCTCGCCCCATTCCTAGTCCGGCGGACGAAGTTGGCCAGCCCCTCCCCCCAAGGCTATAGCCCACCCGTTTTTTGGCCATTTTTCCGCTGGACGAACTTGGCGCCCCGGCCTTCGGGCGGTTATTTTTGGACGCGGCTGTGCCCGCTGCCTATTTTTGTCACGCGGAGGCCATTCGCAAAGTCTTGCCCCATTCCGAGTCCGGCGGACGAAGTCGGCCAGCCCCTCCCCCCAAGGCTATAGCCCACCCGTTTTTTGGCCTTTTTTCCACTGGGGGGTTTGGGCGCGCCGACCTTCGGGGGACTATTTTTGGGAGCGGCTGTGTCCGCGGCCTATTTTTGGCAAGCGGAGGCCGCTCGCAAAGTCTCGCCCCATTCCGAGTCCGGCGGACGAAGGTTGCCAGCCCCTCCCCCCAAGGCTATTGCCCACCCGTTTTTTGGCCATTTTTCCGCTGGACGAACTTGGCGCCCCGGCCTTTGGGCAATTATTTTTGGGTGCGGCTGTGCCCACGGCCTATTTTTGGCACGCGGAGGCCGCTCGCAAAGTCTCGCCCCATTCCGAGTCCAGCGGACGAAGTCGGCCAGCCCCTCCCCCCAAGGCTATAGCCCACCCGTTTTTTGGCCATTTTTCCGCTGGACGAACTTGGCGCCCCGGCCTTCGGGTGGTTATTTTTGGGCGCGGCTGTGCCCGCGGCCTATTTTTGTCACGCGGTGGCCGCTCGCAAAGTCTCGTCCCATTTCGAATCTGGCGGACGAACTTGGCACGCGGAGGATTTGGGCGCGCCGACCTTCGGGGGGCTATTTTTGGGCGCGGCTGTGTCCGCGGCCTATTTTTGGCACGCGGAGGCCGCTCGCTAAGTCTCGCCCCATTCCTAGTCCGGCGGACGAAGTCGGCCAGCCCCTCCCCCCAAGGCTATAGCCCACCCGTTTTTTGGCCATTTTTCTGCTGGACGAACTTGGCGCCCCGGCCTTCGGGCGGTTATTTTTGGGCGCGGCTGTGTCCGCGGCCCATTTTTGTCATGCGGAGGCCGGTCACAAAGTCTCGCCCCATTCCGAGTCCGGCGGACGAAGTTGGCCAGCCCCTCCACCCAAGGCTATAGCCCACCAGTTTTTTGGCCATTTTTCCGCTGGGAGATTTGGGCGCGCCGACCTTCGGGGGGCTATTTTTGGGCGCGGCTGTGCCCGCGGCCTATTTTTGGCACGCGGAGGCCGCTCACTAAGTCTCATCCCATTCCTAGTCCGGCGGACGAAGTTGGCCAGCCCCTCCCCCCAAGGCTATAGCCCACCCGTTTTTTGGCCATTTTTCCGCTGGACGAACTTGGCGCCCCGGCCTTCGGGCGGTTATTTTTGGACGCGGCTGTGCCCGCTGCCTATTTTTGTCATGCGGAGGCCATTCGCAAAGTCTTGCCCCATTCCGAGTCCGGCGGACGAAGTCGGCCAGCCCCTCCCCCCAAGGCTATAGCCCACCCGTTTTTTGGCCTTTTTTCCACTGGGGGGTTTGGGCGCGCCGACCTTCGGGGGACTATTTTTGGGAGCGGCTGTGTCCGCGGCCTATTTTTGGCAAGCGGAGGCCGCTCGCAAAGTCTCGCCCCATTCCGAGTCCGGCGGACGAAGGTTGCCAGCCCCTCCCCCCAAGGCTATTGCCCACCCGTTTTTTGGCCATTTTTCCGCTGGACGAACTTGGCGCCCCGGCCTTTGGGCAATTATTTTTGGGCGCGGCTGTTCCCACGGCCTATTTTTGGCACACGGAGGCCGCTCGCAAAGTCTCGCCCCATTCCGAGTCCAGCGGACGAAGTCGGCCAGCCCCTCCCCCCAAGGCTATAGCCCACCCGTTTTTTGGCCATTTTTCCGCTGGACGAACTTGGCGCCCCGGCCTTTGGGCGGTTATTTTTGGGCGCGGCTGTGCCCGCGGCCTATTTTTGTCACGCGGTGGCCGCTCGCAAAGTCTCGTCCCATTTCGAATCTGGCGGACGAACTTGGCACGCGGAGGATTTGGGCGCGCCGACCTTCGGGGGGCTATTTTTGGGCGCGGCTGTGTCCGCGGCCTATTTTTGGTACGCGGAGGCCGCTCGCTAAGTCTCGCCCCATTCCTAGTCCGGCGGACGAAGTCGGCCAGCCCCTCCCCCCAAGGCTATAGCCCACCCGTTTTTTGGCCATTTTTCTGCTGGACGAACTTGGCGCCCCGGCCTTCGGGCGGTTATTTTTGGGCGCGGCTGTGTCCGCGGCCCATTTTTGTCATGGGGAGGCTGGTCACAAAGTCTCGCCCCATTCCGAGTCCGGCGGACGAAGTTGGCCAGCCCCTCCCCCCAAGGCTATAGCCCACCAGTTTTTTGGCCATTTTTCCGCTGGGGGATTTGGGCGCGCCGACCTTCGGGGGGCTATTTTTGGGCGCGGCTGTGCCCGCGGCCTATTTTTGGCACGCGGAGGCCGCTCGCAAAGTCTCGCCCCATTCCGAGTCCGGCGGACGAAGTTGGCCAGCCCCTCCCCCAAAGGCTATAGCCCACCCGTTTTTTGGCCATTTTTCCGCGGGGGGGTTTGGGCGCGCCGACCTTCGGAGGGTTATTTTTGGGCGCGGCTGTGCCCGCGGACTATTTTTGGCACACGGAGGACGCTCGCAAATTCTCCCCCCATTCCGAGTCCGGCGGACGAAGTTGGCCAGTCCCTCCCCCCAAGGCTATCGCCATCCCGTTTTTTGGCCATTTTTCCGCTGGGGGGTATGGACGCGCCAACCTTCGGGGGGTTATTTTTGGGCGCGACTGTGTCCGCGCCCTATTTTTTGCACGCGGAGGCCGCTCGCAAAGTCTCGCGCCATTCCGAGTCCGGCGGACGAAGTTGGCCAGCCCCACCCCCCAAGGCTATAGCCCACCCGTTTTTGTGGCCTTTTTCCGCTGGACGAACTTGGCGCCCCGGCCTTCGGGTGGTTATTTTTGGGCGCGGCTGTGCCCCACGGCCTATTTTCAGCACACGGAGGCGCCTCGCAAAGTCTCGCGCCATTCTGAGTCCGGCGGACGAAGTTTGCCAGCCCCACTCCCCAAGGCTATAGCCCACCCATTCTTGTGGCCTTTTTCAACTGGACGAAGTTGGCACCCCGGCCTTCGGGCGGTTATTTTTGGGTGCGGCTGTGTCCGCGGCCTATTTTTGGCACACCGAGGTGCCTCGTAAAGTCTTGCGCCATTCCGAGTCCGGCGGACGAAGTCGGCCAGCCCCACCCCCCAAGGCTATAGCCCACCCGTTTTTGTGGCCTTTTTCCGCTGGACGAACTTGGCGCCCCGGACTTCGGGCGGTTATTTTTGGGCGCGGCTGTGCCCGTGGCCTATTGTTGGTACACGGAGGCACCTCGCAAAGTCTCGCGCCATTCCGAGTCCGGCAGAAAAAGTGGGCCAGCCCCACGCCCCTAGGCTATAGCCCACCCGTTTTTGTGGCCTTTTTCAGCTGGACGAAGTTGGCTCCCCAGCCTTCGGGCTGTTATTTTTGGGCGCGGCTGTGCCCGCGGCCTATTTTTGGCACACGGAGGCGCCTCGCAAAGTCTCGCGCCATTCCGAGTGCGGCGGACGAAGTTTGCCGGCCCCAGCCCCCAAGGCTATAGCCCACCCGTTTTTGTGGCCTTTTTCCGCTGGACGAACTTGGTGCCCCGGCCTTCGAACAGTTATTTTTGGGCGCGGCTGTGTCCGTGGCCTATTTTTGGCACACGGAGGCCCCTCGTAAAGTCTCGCCATTCCGAGTCCGGCGGACGAAGTTGGCCAGCCCCACCCCCCAAGGCTATAGCCCACCCGTTTTTGTGGCCTTTTTCAGCTGGACGAACTTGGCGCCCCGGCCTTCGGGCGGTTATTTTTGGGCGTGGCTGTGCCCACGGCCTATTTTTGCACATGGAGGCATCTCACAAAATCTCGCGCCATGCCGAGTCCGGCGGATTTGTGGGCCGGCCCCACCCCCCAATGCTATAGCCCACCCGTTCTTGTGGCCTTTTTCAGCTGGACGAAGTTGGCGCCCCGGCCTTCGGGCGGTTATTTTTGGGTGCGGCTGTGCCCGCGGCCTATTTTTGCACATGGAGGCGCCTCGCAAAATCTCGCGCCATGCCGAGTCCGGCGGACGAAGTGGGCCGGCCCCACCCCCCAATGCTATAGCCCACCCGTTCTTGTGGCCTTTTTCAGCTGGACGAAGTTGGCGCCCCGGCCTTCGGGCGGTTATTTTTGGGTGCGGCTGTGCCCGCGGCCTATTTTTGCACATGGAGGCGCCTCGCAAAATCTCGCGCCATTCCGAGTCCGGCGGACGAAGTGGGCCGTCCCCACCCCCCAAGGCTATAGCCCACCCGTTCTTGTGGCCTTTTCCAGCTGGACGAAGTTGGCTCCCCGGCCTTCGGGCTGTTATTTTTGGGCGTGGCTGTGCCCGCGGCCTATTTTCAGCACACGGAGGCTCCTCGCAAAGTCTCGCGCCATTCTGAGTCCGGCAGACGAAGTTTACCAGCCCACTTCTGAGGCTATAGCCCAGCCGTTTTTGTGGCCTTTTTCAGCTGGACGAACTTGGCGCCCCGGCCTTCAGGCAGTTATTTTTGGGCGCGGCTGTGTCCGCGGCCTATTTTTGGCACACGGAGGTGCCTCGTAAAGTCTTGCGCCATTCCGAGTCCGGCGGACGAAGTCGGCCAGCCCCACCCCCCAAGGCTATAGCCCACCCGTTTTTGTGGCCTTTTTCCGCTGGACTAACTTGGCGCCCCGGACTTCGGGCGGTTATTTTTGGGCGCGGCTGTGCCCGTGGCCTATTGTTGGTACACGGAGGCGCCTCGCAAAGTCTCGCGCCATTCCGAGTCCGGCAGACAAAGTGGGCCAGCCCCACGCCCCTAGGCTATAGCCCACCCGTTTTTGTGGCCGTTTTCGGCTGGACGAACTTGGCGCCCCGGCCTTCGTGTGGGTATTTTTGGGCGCGGCTGTGCCCGCGGCCTATTTTTGGCACACGGAGGCGCTTCGCAAAGTCTTGCGCCATTCCGAGTGCGGCGGACGAAGTTGGCCAGCCCCACCCCCCAAGGCTATAGCCCACCCGTTTTTGTGGCCTTTTACTGCTGGACGAACTTGGCGCCCCGGCCATCGGGCGGGTATTTTTGGGCGCGGCTATGCCTGCGTCATATTTTTGGCAAACGGAGGCGCGTTGCAAAGTCTCGCACCATTCTGAGTCCGGCGGACGAAGTGGGCCAGACCCACCCCCCAAGGCTATAGCCCACCTGTTTTTGTGGCCTTTTACCGCTTGACGAACTTGGCGCCCCGCCCTTCGGGCACGTTTTTTTGGGCGCGGCTGTGCCCGCGGCCTATTTTTAGCCCACGGAGGTGCCTCGCAATGTCTCGCGCCATTCCAAGTCCGGCGTATGAAGTTGGCCAGCCCCACCCCCCAAGGCTATAGCCCACCCGTTTTTGTGGCCTTTTACCGCTGGACGAACTTGGCGCCCCGGCCTTCGGGCGGGTATTTTTGGGCGCGGCTGTGCCCGCGGCCTATTTTCAGCACACGGAGGCTCCTCGCAAAGTCTCGCGCCATTCTGAGTCCGGCAGACGAAGTTTACCAGCCCCAGCCCCCAAGGCTATAGCCCAGCCGTTTTTGTGGCCTTTTTCAGCTGGACGAACTTGGCGCCCCAGCCTTCAGGCAGTTATTTTTGGGCGCGGCTGTGTCCGCGGCCTATTTTTGGCACACGGAGGCGCCTCGCAAAGTCTCACGCCATTCCGAGTCCGGCGGACGAAGTGGGCCAGCCCCACCCCCCAAGGCTATAGCCCACCCGTTTTTGTGGCCTTTTTCCGCTGGACGAACTTGGCGCCCCGGACTTCGGGCGCGTATTTTTGGGCGCGGCTATGCCCGTTGCCTATTTTTGGCACACGGAGGGATCTCGCAAAGTCTCGCGCCATTCCGAGTCCGGCGGACGAGGTCGGCCAGCCCCACCCCCCAAGGCTATAGCCCACCCGTTTTTGTGGCCTTTTTCCGCTGGACGAACTTGGCGCACCGGCCTTCGGGCGCGTATTTTTGGTCGCGGCTATGCCCGCTGCCTATTTTTGGTACACGGAGGTGCCTCGCAAAGTCTCGCGCCATTCCGAGTCCGGCGGACGAAGTTGGCCAGCCCCCCCCCCCAAGGCTATAGCCCACCCGTTTTTGTGGCCTTTTTCCGCTGGACGAACTTGGCGCCCCGGCCTTCGGGCGGGTATTTTTTGGCGCGGCTCTGCCCGCGGCCTATTTTTGGGACACGGAGGGGCCTCGCAAAGTCTCGCGCCATTCCGAGTCCGGCGGACGAAGTTGGCCAGCCCCACCCCCCAAGGCAATAGCCCACCCGTTTTTGTGGCCTTTTTCAGTTGGACGAACTCGACGCCCCGGCCTTCGGGCACGTATTTTTGGGTACGGCTGTGCCCGCGGCCTATTTTTGGCACACGGCGGCACCTCGTAAAGTCTCGCGCCATTCCGAGTCCGGCGGACGAAGTTGACCAGCCCCACCCCCCAAGGCTATAGCCCACCAGTTTTTGTGGCCTTTTTCCGCTAGACGAACTTGGCGCCCCGGCCTTCAGGCGGGTATTTTTGGGCGCGGCTGTGCCCGCAGCCTATTTTTGGCACACGGAGGCGCCTCGCAAAGTCTTGCGCCATTCCGAGTCCGGCGGACGAAGTTGGTCAGCCCCACCCCCCAAGGCTAAAGCCCACCCGTTTTTGTGGCCTTTTACCGCTAGACGAACTAGGCTGTGCCCGAGGCCTTCGGGCGGGTATTTTTGGCGCGGCTGTGCCCATGGCCTGCTGGCGGGTATTTTTGGGCGCGGCTGTGCCCGCGGCCTATTTTTTGCACACGGAGGCGCCTCGCAAAGTCTCGCGCAATTCCGAGTCCGGCGGACGAAGTTGGCCAGCCCCACCCCCCAAGGCTATAGCCCACCCGTTTTTGTGGCCTTTTTCCGCTGGACGAACTTGGCACCCCGGCCTTCGGGCACGTATTTTTGGGCGCGGCTGTGCCCGCGGCCTATTTTTGGCACACGGAGGTGCCTCGCAAAGTCTCGCGCCATTCCGAGTCCGGCGGACGAAGTTGGCCAGCCCCACCCCCCAAGGCTATAGCCCACCCGTTTTTTTGGCCTTTTACCGCTTGACGAACTTGGCGCCCCGGCCTTCGGGAATGTTTTTTTGGGCGCGGCTGTGCCCGCGGCCTATTTTTGGCACACGGAGCTGCCTCGCAATGTCTCGTGCCATTCCAAGTCCAGCGGACGAAGTTGGCCAGCCCCACCCCCGAAGGCTATAGCCCACCCGTTTTTGTGGCCTTTTTCCGCTGGACGAACTTGGTGCCCCGGCCTTCGGATACGTATTTTTGGGCGCGGCTGTGCCCGCGGCCTATTTTTGGCACACGGAGGCGCCTCGCAAAGTCTCGCGCCATTCCGAGTGCGGCGGACGAAGTTGGCCAGCCCCATCGCCCAAGGCTATAGCCCACCCGTTTTTGTGGCCTTTTACCGCTTGACGAACTTGGCGCCCCGGCCTTCGGGCTGGTATTTTTGGGCGTGGCTGTGCCCGCGGCCTATTTTTGGCAAACGGAGGCGCCTTGCAAAGTCTCGCGCCATTCCGAGTCCGGCGGACGAAGTTGCCCAGCCCCACCCCCCAAGGCTATAGCCCACCCATTTTTTTGGCCTTTTACTGCTTGACGAACTTGGCGCCCCGGCCTTCGGGCACGTATTTTTGGGCGCGGCTGTGCCCGCGGCCTATTTTTGGCACACGGAGGTTCCTCGCAATGTCTCGCGCCATTCCAAGTCCGGCGGACGAAGTTGGCCAGCCCCACCCCCCAAGGCTATAGCCCACCCGTTTTTGTGGCCTTTTTCCGCTGGACGAACTTGGCGCCCCGGCCTTCGGATACGTATTTTTGGGCGCGGCTGTGCCCGTGGCCTATTTTTGGCAAACGGAGGCGCCTCGCAAAGTCTCGCGCCATTCCGAGTCCGGCGGACGAAGTTGGCCAGCCCCACCCCCCAAGGCTATAGCCCACCCGTTTTTTTGGCCTTTTTCCGCTAGACGAACTTGGCGCCCCGGCCTTCGGATACGTATTTTTGGGCGCGGCTGGGCCCGCGGCCTATTTTTGGCACACGGAGGCGCCTCGCAAAGTCTCGCGCCATTCCGAGTCCGACGGACGAAGTTGGCCAGCCCCACCCCCTAAGGCTATAGCCCACCCGTTTTTGTGGCCTTTTTCCGCTGGACGAACTTGGCGCCCCGGCCTTCGGATACGTATTTTTGGGCGCAGCTGTGCCCGCGGCCTATTTTTGGCACATGGAGGCGCCTCGCAAAGTCTCGCGCCATTCCGAGTCCGGCGGACGAAGTTGGCCAGCCCCACCCCCCAAGGCTATAGCCCACCCGTTTTTTTGGCCTTTTACCGCTTGACGAACTTGGCGCCCCGGCCTTCGGGCATGTATTTTTGGGCGCGGCTGTTTCCGCGGCCTATTTTTGGCACACGGAGATGCCTCGCAATGTCTCGCGCCATTCCAAGTCCGGCGGACGAAGTTGGCCAGCCCCACCCCCCAAGGCTATAGCCCACCCGTTTTTTTGGCCTTTTTCCGCTGGACGAACTTGGCGTCCCGGCCTTCGGATACATATTTTTGGACGCGGCTGGGCCCGCGGACTATTTTTAGCACACGGAGGCGCCTCGCAAAGTCTCGCGCCATTCCGAGTCCGGCGGACGAAGTTGGCCAGCCCCACCCCCCAAGGCTATAGCCCACCCGTTTTTGTGGCCTTTTTCCGCTGGACGAACTTGGCTCCCCGGCCTTCGGGCGGGTATTTTTGGGCTCAACTGTGCCCGCGGCCTATTTTTGGCACACAGAGGCACCTCGCAAAGTCTCGCGCCATTCCGATTCCGGCGGACGAAGTTGGCCAGCCCCACCCCCCAAGGCTATAGCCCACCCGTTTTTGTGGCCTTTTTCCGCTGGACGAACTTGGCGCCCCGGCCTTCAGGCGGGTATTTTTGGGCGCGGCTGTGCCCGCGGACTATTTTTGGCACACGGAGGCGCCTCGTAAAGGCTCGCGCCATTCCGAGTCCGGCGGACGAAGTTGGCCAGCCCCACCCCCCAAGGCTATAGCCCACCCGTTTTTGTGGCCTTTTTCCGCTGGACGAACTTGGCTCCCCGGCCTTCGGATACGTATTTTTGGGCGCGGCTGTGCCCGCGGCCTATTTTTGGCACACAGAGGCACCTCGCAAAGTCTCGCGCCATTCCGATTCCGGCGGACGAAGTTGGCCAGCCCAACCCCCCAAGGCTATAGCCCACCCGTTTTTGTGGCCTTTTTCCGCTGGACGAACTTGGCGCCCCGGCCTTCAGGCGGGTATTTTTGGGCGCGGCTGTGCCCGCGGACTATTTTTGGCACACGGAGGCGCCTTGCAAAGTCTCGCGCCATTCCGAGTCCGGCGGACGAAGTTGCCCAGCCCCACCCCCCAAGGCTATAGCCCACCCGTTTTTGTGGCCTTTTACCGCTTGACGAACTTGGCGCCCCGGCCTTCGGGCTGGTATTTTTGGGCGCGGCTGTGCCCGCGGCCTATTTTTGGCAAACGGAGGCGCCTCGCAAAGTCTCGTGCCATTTCAAGTCCGGCGGACGAAGCTGGCCAGCCCCACCCCCCTAGGCTATAGCCCACCCGTTTTTGTGGCCTTTTTCCGCTGAACGAACTTGGCTCCCCGGCCTTCGGGCGGGTATTTTTGGGCTCAACTGTGACCGCGGCCTATTTTTGGTACACGGAGGCACCTCGCAAAGTCTCGCGCCATTCCGATTCCGGCGGACGAAGTGGGCCAGCCCCACCCCCCAAGGCTATAGCCCACCCGTTTTTGTGGCCTTTTTCCGCTGGACGAACTTGGCGCCCCGGCCTTCAGGCGGGTATTTTTGGGCGCGGCTGTGCCCGCGGACTATTTTTGGCACACGGAGGCGCCTCGCAAAGGCTCGCACCATTCCGAGTCCGGCGGACGAAGTTGGCCAGCCCCACCCCCCAAGGCTATAGCCCACCCGTTTTTGTGGCCTTTTTCCGCTGGACGAACTTGGCTCCCCGGCCTTCGGGCTGTTATTTTTGGGCGCGGCTGTGCCCGCGGCCTATTTTGTGACACGGAGGCCCCTCACAAAGTCTCATGCCATTCCGAGTCCGGCGGACGAAGTTGGCCAGCCCCACCGCCCAAGGCTATAGCCCACCCGTTTTTGTGGCCTTTTACCGCTGGACGAACTTGGCGCCCCGGCCTTCGGCGGGTGTTTTTGGGCGCGGCTGTGCCCGCGGCCTATTTTTGGCACACGGAGGCACCTCGCAAAGTCTCGTTCCATTCAGAGTCCGGCGGACGACGTTGGCCAGCCCCACCCCCCAAGGCTATAGCCCGCCCGTTTTTGTGGCCTTTTACCGCTGCACGAACTTGGCGCCCCGGCCTTCGGGCGGGTCTTTTTTGGCGCGGCTGTCCCCGCGGCCTATTTTTGGCACACGGAGGTGCCTCGCAAAGGCTCGCGGCATGCCGAGTCCGGAGGACGAAGTTGGCCAGCCCCACCCCCCAAGGCTATAGCCCACCCGTTTTTGTGGCCTTTTACCGCTGGACGAACTTGGCGCCCCGGCCTTCGGGCGGGTATTTTTGGGCGCGGCTGTGCCCGCGGCCTATTTTTGGCACACGGAGGTGCCTCGTATAGTCTCGCTCCATTCCGAGTCCGGCGGACGAAGTTGGCCTGCCCCACCCCCCAAGGCTATAGCCCCCCCGTTTTTGTGGCCTTTTTCCGCTGGACGAACTTTGCGCCACAGCCTTCGGGCGGTTATCTTTTGGCACGGCTGTGCCCGCAGCCTATTTTTGGAACACGGAGGCCCCTCGTAAAGTCTCGCGCCATTCCGAGTCCGGCGGACGAAGTTGGCCAGCCCCACCCCCCAAGGCTATAGCCCACCCGTTTTTGTGGCCTTTTACCACTGGACGAATTTGGCGCCCCGGCCTTCGGGCAGGTATTTTTTGGCGCGGCTGTGCCCGCGACTTATTTTTTATCACACGGAGGTGCCTCGCAAAGTCTCGTGCCATTCAGAGTCCGGCGGACGAACTTGGCCAGCCCCACCCCCCAAGGCTATAGCCCGCCCGTTTTTGTGGCCCTTTTACCGCTGCACGAACTTGGCGCCCCGGCCTTCGGGCGGGTATTTTTGCGCGTGGCTTTGCCCGCGGCCTATTTTTGGTACACGGAGGCCCCTCGCAAATTCTCGTGCCATTCCGAGTCCGGTGGACGAAGTTGGCCAGCCCCACCCCCCAAGGCTATAGCCCACCCGTTTTTGTGGCCTTTTTCCGCTGGACGAATTTCGCGCCCCGGCCTTCGGGCGGGTATTTTTGGGCGCGGCTGTGTCCGCGGCCTATTTTTGGCACACGGAGTCGCCTCGCCAAGTCTCGTGCCATTCAGAGTCCGGCGGACGAAGTTGGCCTGCCCCGCCCCCCAAGGCTATAGCCCACCCGTTTTTGTGGCCTTTTACCGCTGGACGAACTTGGCGCCCCGGCCTTCGGGCAGGTATTTTTGGGCGCGGCTGTGCCCGCGGCCTATTTTTGGCACACGGAGGTGCCTCGCATAGTCTCGCGCCATTCCGAGTCCGGCGGACGAAGTTGGCCTGCCCCACCCCCCAAGGCTATAGCCCACCCGTTTTTGTGGTCTTTTTCCGCTGGACGAACTTGGCGCCCCGGCCTTCGGGCGGTTATTTTTGGGCGCGGCTGTGCCCGTGGCCTATTTTTGGCACACGGAGGCCCCTCGTAAAGTCTCGCGCCATTCCGAGTCCGGCGGACGAAGTAGGCCAGCCCCACCCCCCAAGGCTATAGCCCACCCGTTTTTGTGGCCTTTTACCGCTGGACGAACTTGGCGCCCCGGCCTTCGGGCAGGTATTTTTGGGCGCGGCTGTGTCCGCGGCCTATTTTTGGCACACGGAGGTGCCTCGCATAGTCTCGCGCCATTCCGAGTCCGGCGGACGAATTTGGCCTGCCCCACCCCCCAAGGCTATAGCCCACCCGTTTTTGTGGTCTTTTTTCGCTGGACGAACTTGGCGCCCCGGCCTTCGGGCTGGTATTTATGGGCGCGGCTGTGCCCGCGGCCTATTTTTGGCACACGGAGGTGCGTCGCATAGTCTCGTGCCATTCCGAGTCCGGCGGACGAAGTTGGCCTGCCCCACCCCCCAAGGCTATAGCCCACCCGTTTTTGTGGCCTTTTTCTGCTGGACGAACTTTGCGCCACGGCCTTCGGGCTGTTATCTTTTGGCGAGGCTGTGCCCGCGGCCTATTTTTGGCACACGGAGGCCCCTCGTAAAGTCTCACGCCATTCCGAGTCCGGTGGACGAAGTAGGCCAGCCCCACCCCCCAAGGCTATAGCCCACCCGTTTTTGTGGCCTTTTACCGCTGGACGAATTTCGCGCCCCGGCCTTCGGGCGGGTATTTTTGGGCGCGGCTGTGTCCGCGGCCTATTTTTGGCACATGGAGGTGCCTCGCCAAGTCTCGTGCCATTCAGAGTCCGGCGGACGAAGTTGGCCAGCCCCACCCCCCAAGGCTATAGCCCACCCGTTTTTGTGGCCTTTTACCGCTGGACGAACTTGGCGCCCCGACCTTCGGGCACGTATTTTTGGGCGCGGCTGTGCCCGCGGCCTATTTTTGGCACACGGAGGTGCCTCGCATAGTCTCGCGCCATTCCGAGTCCGGCGGACGAAGTTGGCCTGCCCCACCCCCCAAGGCTATAGCCCACCCGTTTTTGTGGTCTTTTTCCGCTGGACGAACTTGGCGCCCCGGCCTTCGGGCAGTTATTTTTGGGCGCGGCTGTGCCCGTGGCCTATTTTTGGCACACGGAGGCCCCTCGCAAAGTCTCGCGCCATTCCAAGTCCGGCGGACGAAGTTGGCCTGCCCCACCCCCCAAGGCTATAGCCCACCCGTTTTTGCGGCCTTTTTCCGCTGGACGAACTTTGCGCCACGGCCTTCGGGCGGTTATCTTTTGGCGCGGCTGTGCCCGCGGCCTATTTTTGGCACACGGAGGCCCCTCGCAAAGTCTAGCGCCATTCCGAGTCCGGCGGACGAAGTGGGCCGGCCCCACCCCCCAAGGCTATAGCCCACCCGTTTTTGTGGCCTTTTACCGCTGGACGAATTTCCCGCCCCGGCCTTCGGGCGGGTATTTTTGGGCGCGGCTGTGCCCGCGGCCTATTTTTGTCACACGGAGGTGCCTCGCATAGTCTCGTGCCATTCCGAGTCCGGCGGACGAAGTCGGCCTGCCCCACCCCCCAAGTCTATAGCCCACCCGTTTTTGTGGTCTTTTTCCGCTGGACGAACTTGGCGCCCCGGCCTTCGGGCAGTTATTTTTGGACGCGGCTGTGCCCGTGGCCTATTTTTGGCACACGGAGGCGCCTCGCAAAGTCTCGCGCCATTCCAAGTCCGGCGGACGAAGTTGGCCTGCCCCACCCCCCAAGGCTATAGCCCACCCATTTTTGCGGCCTTTTTCCGCTGGACGAACTTTGCGCCACGGCCTTCGGGCGGTTATCTTTTGGCGCGGCTGTGCCCGCGGCCTATTTTTGGCACACGGAGGTGCCTCGCAAAGGCTCGCGCCAAGCCGAGTCCGGCGGACGAAGTGGGCCAGCCCCACCCCACAAGGCAATAGCCCACCCGTTTTTGTGGCCTTTTACCGCTGGACGAACTTGGCGCCCCGGACTTCGGGCGGGTATTTTTTGGCGCGGCTGTGCACGCGTCCTATTTTTGGCACACGGTGGCGCCTCGCAATGTCTCGCGCCATTCCGAGTCCGGCGGACTAAGTGGGCCAGCCCCACCCCCCAAGGCTATAGCCCACCCGTTTTTGTGGCCTTTTTCCGTTGGACGAACTTGGCGCCCCGGCCTTCGTGCGGTTATTTTTGGGCGCGGCTGTGTCCGTTGCCTATTTTTGGCACACGGAGGACCCTCGCAAAGTCTCGTGCCATTCCGAGTAGGCGGACGAAGTTCGCCAGCCCGACCTCCCAAGGCTATAGCCCACCCGTTTTTGTGGCCTTTTTCCGCTGGACGAACTTGGCGCCCCGGCCTTCGGGCACGTATTTTTGGGCGCGGCTATCCCCGCGGCCTATTTTTGGCACACGGAGGTGCCTCGCAAAGTCTCGCGCCATTCCGAGTCCGGCGGACGAAGTCGGCCAGCCCCACCCCCCAAGGCTATAGCCCACCCGTTTTTGTGGCCTTTTTCCGCTGGACGAACTTGGCGCCCCGGCCTTCGGGCACGTATTTTTGGGCGCGGCTATCCCCTCGGCCTATTTTTAGCACACGGAGGTGCCTCGCAAAGTCTCGCGCCATTCCTAGTCCGGCGGACGAAGTGGGCCAGCCCCACCCCCCAAGGCTATAGCCCACCCGTTTTTGTGGCCTTTTTCCGCTGGACGAACTTGGCGCCCCGGCCGTCGAGCAGGTATTTTTGGCCGCGGCTGTGCCCGCGGCCTAGTTTTGGCACACGGAGGCGCCTCGTAAAGTCTCGCGCCATTCCGAGTCCGGCGGACGAAGTTGGCCAGCCCCACCCCCCAAGGCTATAGCCCACCCGTTTTTGTGGCCTTTTACCGCTGGAAGAACTTGGCGCCCCGGCCTTCGGGCGGGTATTTTTGCGTGCGGCTGTGCCCGGAGCCTATTTTTTGCACACGGAGGCGCCTCGCAAAGTCTCGCGCCATTCCGAGTCCGGCGGACGAAGTCGGCCAGCCCCACCCCCCAAGGCTATAGCCCACCCGTTTTTGTGGCCTTTTTCCGCTGGACGAACTTGGCGCCCCGGCCTTCGAGCAGGTATTTTTGGGCGCGGCTGTGCCCGCGGCCTAGTTTTGGCACACGGAGGCGCCTTGTAAAGTCTCGTGCCATTCCGAGTCCGGCGGACGAAGTTGGCAGCCCCACCCCCCAAGGTTATAGCCCACCCGTTTTTGTGGCCTTTTACCGCTGGACGAACTTGGCGCCCCGGCCTTCGGGCGGGTATTTTTGGGCGCGGCTGTGCCCACGGCCTATTTTTGGCACACGGAGGAGCCTCGCAAAGTCTCGTGCCATTCCCAGTCCGGCGGACGAAGTTGTCCAGCCCCACCCCCCAAGGCTATAGCCCACCCGTTTTTGTGGCCTTTTTCCGCTGGACGAACTTGGCGCCCCGGCCTTCGGTCGGGTATTTTTGGGCGAGGCTGTGCCCACGGCCTATTTTTGGCAAACGGAGGCGCCTCGCAAAGTCTCGCGCCATTCCGAGTCCGGCGGACGAAGTTGGCCAGCCCCACCCCCCAAGGCTATAGCCCACCCGTTTTTGTGGCCTTTTACCGCTGGACGAACTTGGCGCCCCGGCCTTCGGGCGGGTATTTTTGCGTGCGGCTGTGCCCGCAGCCTATTTTTTGCACACGGAGGCGCCTCGTAAAGTCTCGCGCCATTCCGAGTCCGGCGGACGAAGTTGGCCAGCCCCACCCCCCAAGGCTATGGCCCACCCGTTTTTGTGGCCTTTTCCCGCTGGATGAACTTGGAGCCCCGGCCTTCGGGCGGGTATTTTTGGGCTTCGCTGTGCCCGCAGCCTATTTTTGGCACACGGAGCTACCTCGCAAAGGCTCGCGCCATGCCGAGTCCGGCGGACGAAGTGGGCCAGCCCCACCCCGCAAGGCAATAGCCCACCCGTTTTTGTGGCCTTTTACCGCTGGACGAACTTGGCGCCCCGGACTTCGGGCGGGTATTTTTTGGCGCGGCTGTGCACGCGTCCTATTTTTGGCACACGGTGGTGCCTCGCAATGTCTCGCGCCATTCCGAGTCCGGCGGACGAAGTGGGCCAGCCCCACCCCCCAAGGCTATAGCCCACCCGTTTTTGTGGCCTTTTTCCGTTGGACGAACTTGGCGCCCCGGCCTTCGTGCGGTTATTTTTGGGCGCGGCTGTGTCCGTTGCCTATTTTTGGCACATGGAGGCCCCTCGCAAAGTCTCGTGCCATTCCGAGTAGGCGGACGAAGTTCGCCAGCCCGACCTTCCAAGGCTATAGCCCACCCGTTTTTGTGGCCTTTTTCCGCTGGACGAACTTGGCGCCCCGGCCTTCGGGCACGTATTTTTGGGCGCGGCTATCCCCGCGGCCTATTTTTGGTACACGGAGGTGCCTCGCAAAGTCTCGCGCCATTCCGAGTCCGGCGGACGAAGTCGGCCAGCCCCACCCCCCAAGGCTATAGCCCACCCGTTTTTTTGGCCTTTTTCCGCTGGACGAACTTGGCGCCCCGGCCTTCGGGCGGGTATTTTTGGGCGCGGCTGTGCCCACGGCCTATTTTTGGCACACGGAGGAGCCTCGCAAAGTCTCGCACCATTCCCAGTCCGGCGGACGAAGTTGTCCAGCCCCACCCCCCAAGGCTATAGCCCACCCGTTTTTGTGGCCTTTTTCCGCTGGACGAACTTGGCGCCCCGGCCTTCGGTCGGGTATTTTTGGGCGAGGCTGTGCCCACGGCCTATTTTTCGCAAACGGAGGCGCATCGCAAAGTCTCGCGCCATTCCGAGTCCGGCGGACGAAGTTGGCCAGCCCCACCCCCCAAGGCTATGGCCCACCCGTTTTTGTGGCCTTTTCCCGCTGGATGAACTTGGAGCCCCGGCCTTCGGGCGGGTATTTTTGGGCTTCACTGTGCCCGCGGCCTATTTTTGGCACCCGGAGGCGCCTCGCAATGTCTCGCGCCATTCCGAGTCCGGCGGACGAAGTAGGCCAGCCCCACCCCCCAATGCTATAACCCACCCGTTTTTGTGGCCTTTTTCCGCTGGACGAACCTTGCGGCCCCGCCTTCGGGCCGTTATTTTTGGGCGCGGCTGTGCCCGCGGCCTATTTTTGGCACACGGAGGCTCCTCGCAAAGTCTCGCGCCATTCCGAGTCCGGCGGACGAAGTGGGCCAGCCCCACCCCCCAAGGCTATAGCCCACCCGTTTTTGTGGCCTTTTTCCACTGGACGAAATTCGCGCCCCGGCCTTCGAGCGGTTATTTTTGGGTGCGGCTGTGACCGCGGCCTATTTTTGGCACACGGAGGCGCCTCGCAAAGTCTCGCGCCATTTTGAGTCCGGCGGACGATGTTGGCCAGCCCCACCCCCCAAGGCTATAGCCCACCCATTTTTGTAGCCTTTTTCCGCTAGACGAACTTGGCGCCCCAGCCTTCGGGCGGGTATTTTTGGGCGCGGCTGTGCCCGCGGCCTATTTTTGCCACACGGAGGCGCCTCGCAAAGTCTCACGCCATTCCGAGTCCGGCGGACGAAGTCGGCCAGCCCCACCCCCCAAGGCTATGGCCGACCCGTTTTTGTGGCCTTTTTCCGCTGGGCGAACTTGGCGTCCCGGCCTTCGTGCGGTTATTTTTTGGCGCGGCTGTGCCCGCGGCCTATTTTTGGTACACGGAGGCGCCTCGCAAAGACTCACGCCAATCTGAGTCCGGCGGACGAAGTTGGCCAGCCCCACCCCCCAAAGCTATAGCCCACCCGTTTTTATGGCCTTTTTCTGCAGGAAGAACTTGGCGGCCCGGCCTTTGGGCGGTTATTTTTGGGCGCGGCTGTGCCCGCGGCCTATTTTTGGCACTCGGATCTACATCACAAAGTCTCGCGTCATTCCGTGTCCGGCCGACGAATTTGGCCAGCCCCACCCCCCAAGGCTATAGCCCACCCGTTTTTGTGGCCTTTTTCCGCTGGACGAACTTGGCGCCCCGGCCTTCGGGCGGTTATTTTTGGGCGCGGCTGTGCCCGCGGCCTATTTTTGGCACACGGAGGTGCCTCGCAAAGACTCACGCCATTCCGAGTCCGGCGGACGAAGTTGGCCAGCCCCACCCCCTAAGGCTATAGCCCACCCGTTTTTGTGGCCTTTTCCCGATGGACGAACTTTGCGCCCCGGCCTTCGGGCGGTTATTTTTGGGTGCGGCTGTGCCCGCGGACTATTTTTGGTACACGGAGGTGCATCGCAACGTCTCGCGCCATTCCGAGTCCGGTGGACGAAGTGGGCCAGCCCAACCCCCCAAGGCTATAGCCCACCCGTTTTGGTGGCCTTTTTCCGCTGGACGAACTTGGCGTCCCGGCCTTCGGGCGGTTATTTTTGGGCGCGGCTGTGACCGCTGCCTATTTTTGGCACACGGAGCCACCTCGCAAAGCCTCGAGCCATTCCGAGTCCGGCGGACGAAGTTTGACAGCCCCACCCCCCAAGGCTATAGCCCACCCGTTTTTGTGGCCTTTTTCCGCAGGACGAACTTGGCGGCCCGGTCTTCGTGGGGTTATTTTTGGACGCGGCGGTGCCTGCGGCCTATTTTTGGTGCACGGAGGTGCCTCGCAAAGTCTCGCGCCATTCCGAGTCCGGCGGACGAAGTTCGCCAGCCCCACCCCCCAAGGCTATAGCCCACCCGTTTTTGTGGCCTTTTTCCGCTGGACAAACTTGGCGGCGCGGCCTTCGGGCAGTTATTTTTGGGCACGGCTGTGCCCGCGGCCTATTTCGGCACACGGAGGCGCCTCGCAAAGTCTCACGTCATTCCGAGTCCGGCGGACGGAGTGGGCCGGCCCCACCCCCCAAGGCTATAGCCCACCCGTTTTTGTGGCCTTTTTCAGCTGGACGAACTTGGCGCCCCGGCCTTCGGGGGGTTATTTTTGGGCGGGGCGGTGCCCGCGGCCTATTCTTGGCGCACGGAGGTGCCTCGCAAAGTCTCGCGCCATTCCAAGTCCGGCGGACGAAGTTGGCCAGCCCCACCTCACAGGGCTATAGCCCACCCGTTTTTGTGGCCTTTTTCACCTAGACGAACTTGGCGCCCCGGCCTTCGGCCGGTTATTTTTGGGTGCGGCTGTGCCTGCGGCCTATTTTTGGCACACGGAGGCGCCTCGCAAAGTCTCGCGCCATTCCGAGTCTGGCGGACAAAGTCCGCCGGCCCCACCCCCCAAGGCTATAGCCCACCCGTTTTTGTGGGCTTTTTCCGCTTTGACGAACTTTGCGCCCCGGCCTTCGGGCGGTTATTTTTGGGAGCGGCTGTACCCGCGGCCTATTTTTGGCACATGGAGGCACCTCGCAAAGTCTCGCGCCATTCCGAGTCCGGCGGACGACGTTGGCCATTTACCGCTTTTTGTGGCCTTTTACCGCTGGAAGAACATGGTTCCCCGGCATTCGGGCGGGTACTTTTGGGCGCGGCTGTGTCCACGGCCTAGTTTTGGCACACGGAGGTGCCTCGCAAAGTCTCGCGCCATTCCGAGTCCGGCGGATGAAGTAGGCCGGCCCCACCCCCCAAGGCTATAGCCCACCCGTTTTTGTGGCCTTTTACCGGTGGACGAACTTGGCGCCCCGGCCTTCGGGTATTTTTGGGCGCTGTGCCATGGCCTTTTTTTTTGCACACGGAGGTCCATCGCAAAGTCTCGCGCCATTCCGAGTCCGGCGGACGAAGTGGGCCAGCCCCACCCCCCAAGGCTATAGCCCTCCCGTTTTTTGTGGCCTTTTTCCGCTGGACGAACTTGGTGCCCCGGCCTTCGGGCGGGTATTTTTGGCCGCGGCTGTGCCCGCGGCCTATTTTTGGCACACGGAGGCACCTCGCAAAGTCTCGCGCCATTCCGAGTCCGGCGGACAAAGTTGGCCCGCCCCACCCCCCAAGGCTATAGCCAACCCGTTTTGGTGGACTTTTTCCGCTGGACGAACTTGGCGCCCCGGCCTTCGGGAGGTTATTTTTTGCCGCGGCTGTGCCCACACCCTATTTTTGGCACACGGAGGCCCCTCGCAAAGTCTCGCGCCATTCCGAGTCCGGCGGACGAAGTTTGCCAGCCCCACCCCCTCAGGCTATAGCCCACCCGTTTTTGTAGCCTTTTTCCGCTGGACGAACTTGGCGCCCTGGCCTTCGGGCGGTTATTATTGGGCGCGGCTGTGCCCGCGGCCTATTTTTGGCACATGGAGGCCCCTCACAGACTCGCGCCATTCCGAGTCCGGCGGACGAAGTGGGCCAGCCCCACCCCCCAAGGCTATAGCCCACCCGTTTTTGTGGCCTTTTTCCGCTGGACGAACTTGGCGGCCCGGCCTTCGGGCGGTTATTTTTGGACGCGGCTGTGCCCGCGGCCTATTTTTGGCACACGAAGGCCCCTCGCAAAAGCTCGCACCATTCCGAGTGCGGCGGACGAAGTTGGTCAGCCCCACCCCCCAAGGCTATAGCCCACCCGTTTTGGTGGCCTTTTTCCGCTGGACAAACTTGGCGACCCGGCGTTCGGGCGGTTATTTTTGGACGCGGCTGTGCCCGCGGCCTATTTTTGGCACACGAAGGCCCCTCGCAAAAGCTCGCACCATTCCGAGTGCGGCGGACGCAGTTGGTCAGCCCCACCCCCCAAGGCTATAGCCCACCCGTTTTGGTGGCCTTTTTCCGCTGGACAAACTTGGCGACCCGGCGTTCGGGCGGTTATTTTTGGACGCGGCTGTGCCCGCAGCCTATTTTTGGCACACGGAGGCCCCTCGCAAAGGCTCGCTCCATTCCGAGTGCGGCGGACGAAGTTGGTCAGCCCCACCCCCCAAGGCTATGGCCCACGCGTTTTTGTGGCCTTTTTCCGCTGGACGAACTTGGCGCCCCGGCCTTCGGGCGGTTATTTTTACAGCGCGCGCCGTGCCATGCGCCTATTTTTGGTACACAGAGGCCCCTCGCAAAGTCTCGCGCCATTCCGAGTCCGGCGGACGGTTGGCCAGCCCCACCCCCAAGATCAGAGCCCACCCATTTTTGTGGCCTTTTTCCGCTGGACGAACTTGGCGGCCCGGCCTTCGGGCGGGTATTTTTGGGCGCGGCTTTGCCCGCGGCCTATATTTGGCACACGGAGGCCCCTCGCAAAGTCTCGCGCCATTCCGAGTCCGGCGGACGAAGTTGGCCAGACCCACCCCCCAAGGATATAGCCGACCTGTTTTTGTGGCCTTTTTCCGCTGGACGAACTTGGCGCCCCGGACTTCGGGCGGTTATTTTTGGGCGCGGCTGTGTCCGCGGCCTATTTTTGTCACACGGAGGCCCCTCGCAAAGTCTCGCGCCATTCCGAGTCCGGCGGACGAAGTAGGCCAGCCCCACCCCCCAAGGCTATGGCCCACCCGTTTTTGTGGCCTTTTTCCGCTGGACAAACTTGGCGCCCCGGCCTTCGGGCGGTTATTTTTGGGCGCGGCTATGCCCGCGGCCTATATTTGGCACACGGAGGCCCCTCGCAAAGTCTCGCGCCATTCCGAGTCCGGCGGACGAAGTCGGCCAGCCCCACCCCCCAAGGCTATAGCCCACCCGTTTTTGTGGCCTTTTTCCGCTGGACAAACTTGGCGCCCCGGCCTTCGGGTGGTTATTTTTGGGCGCGGCTGTGCCCGCGGCCTATTTTTGGCACACGGAAGCCCCTCGCAAAGTCTCGCGCCATTCCGAGTCCGGCGGACGAAGTGGGCCAGGCCCACCCCCCAAGGCTATAGCCCACCCGTTTTTGTGGCCTTTTTCTGCTGGACGAACATGGCGCCACGGCCTTCGGGTGGTTATTTATAGGCGCGGCTGTGTCCGCGGCCTATTTTTGGCACATAGAGGCCCCTCGCGAAGTCTCGCGCCATTCTGAGTCCGGCGGACGAAGTGGGCCAGCCCCACCCCCCAAGCCTATAGCCCACCCGTTTTTGTGGCCTTTTTCCGCTGTACGAACTTGGCGCCCCGGCCTTAGGGCGGTTCTTTTTGGGCGTGGCTGTGCCCGTGACCTATTTTTGGCACACGGAGGCCCCTCGCAATGTCTCGCGCCATTCCGAGTCCGGGGGATGAAGTTGGCCAGCCCCACCCCCCAAGGCTATAGCCCACCCATTTTTGTGGCCTTTTCCCGCTGGACGAACTTGGTGCCCCGGCCTTCGGGCGGTTAGTTTTGGGCGCAGCTATGCCCGCGGCCTATATTTGGCAAACGGAGGCCCCTCGCAAAGTCTCGAGCCTTTCCGAGTCCGGCGGACGAAGTCGGCCAGCCCCACCCCCCAAGGCGATAGCCCACCCGTTTTTGTGGCCATTTTCCGCTGGACGAACTGGGCGCCCCGGCCTTCGGGTGGTTATTTTTGGGCGCAGCTGTGCCCGCGGCCTATTTTTGGCACACGGAGGCCCCTCGTGAAGTCTCGCGCCATTCCGAGTCCGGCGGACGAAGTTGGCCAGCCCCACCCCCCAAGGCTATAGCCCAACCGTTTTTGTGGCCATTTTCTGCTGGACGAACTTGGCGCCACGGCCTTCGGGCGGTTATTTTTGGGCGCGGCTGTGTCCGCGGCCTATTTTTGGCACACAGAAGCCCCTCGCAAAGTCTCGCGCCATTCTGAGTCCGGCGGACGAAGTGGGCCAGCCCCACCCCCCAAGCCTATAGCCCACCCGTTTTTGTGGCCTTTTTCCGCTGTACGAACTTGGCGCCCCGGCCTTCGGGCGGTTCTTTTTGGGCGTGGCTTTGCCCGCGGCCTATTTTTTGTACACGGAGGCCCCTCGCAATGTCTCGCGCCATTCCGAGTCCGGGGGACGAAGTTGGCCAGCCCCACCCCCCAAGGCTATAGCCCACCCATTTTTGTGGCCTTTTCCCGCTGGACGAACTTGGTGCCCCGGCCTTCGGGCGGTTAGTTTTGGGCGCGGCTATGCCCGCGGCCTATATTTGGCAAACGGAGGCCCCTCGTAAATTCTCGCGCCATTCCGAGTCCGGCGGACGAAGTCGGCCAGCCCCACCCCCCAAGGCTATAGCCCACCCGTTTTGGTGGCCTTTTTCCGCTGGACAAACTTGGCGACCCGGCGTTCGGGCGGTTATTTTTTGACGCGGCTGTGCCCGCGGCCTATTTTTGGCACACGGAGGCCCCTCGCAAAGGCTCGCTCCATTCCGAGTGCGGCGGACGAAGTTGGTCAGCCCCACCCCCCAAGGCTATGGCCCACGCGTTTTTGTGGCCTTTTTCCGCTGGACGAACTTGGCGCCCCGGCCTTCGGGCGGTTATTTTTGGGCGCGGCCGTGCCCGCGGCTTATTTTTGGCACACAGAGGCCCCTCGCAAAGTCTCGCGCCATTCCGAGTCCGGCGGACGAAGTTGGCCAGCCCCACCCCCCAAGGCTATAGCCCACCTGTTTTTGTGGCCTTTTTCTGCTGGACGAACTTGGCGCCCCGGCCTTCGGGCGGTTATTTTTGGGTGCAGCTGTGCCCGCGGCCTATTTTTGGCACACGGAGGCCCCTCGCGAAGTCTCACGCCATTCCGAGTCCGGCGGACGAAGTTGGCCAGCCCCACCCCCCAAGGCTATAGCCCAACCGTTTTTGTGGCCTTTTTCTGCTGGACGAACTTGGCGCCACGGCCTTCGGGCGGTTATTTTTGGGCGCGGCTGTGTCCGCAGCCTATTTTTGGCACACAGAGGCCCCTCGCAAAGTCTCGCGCCATTCTGAGTCCGGCGGACGAAGTGGGCCAGCCCCACCCCCCAAGCCTATAGCCCACCCGTTTTTGTGGCCTTTTTCCGCTGTTCGAACTTGGCGCCCCGGCCTTCGGGCGGTTATTTTTGGGAGTGGCTGTGCCCGCGGCCTATTTTTGGCACACGGAGGCCCCTCGCAATGTCTCGCGCCATTCCGAGTCCGGGGGACGAAGTTGGCCAGCCCCACCCCCCAAGGCTATAGCCCACCCATTTTTGTGGCGTTTTCCCTCTGGACGAACTTGGTGCCCCGGCCTTCGGGCGGTTAGTTTTGGGCGCGGCTATGCCCGCGGCCTATATTTGGCAAACGGAGGCCCCTCGCAAAGTCTCGCGCCATTCCGAGTCCGGCGGACGAAGTCGGCCAGCCCCACCCCCCAAGGCTATAGCCCACCCGTTTTGGTGGCCTTTTTCCGCTGGACAAACTTGGCGACCCGGCGTTCGGGCGGTTATTTTTTGACGCGGCTGTGCCCGCGGCCTATTTTTGGCACACGGAGGCCCCTCGCAAAGGCTCGCTCCATTCCGAGTGCGGCGGACGAAGTTGGTCAGCCCCACCCCCCAAGGCTATGGCCCACGCGTTTTTGTGGCCTTTTTCCGCTGGACGAACTTGGCGCCCCGGCCTTCGGGCGGTTATTTTTGGGCGCGGCCGTGCCCACGGCTTATTTTTGGCACACAGAGGCCCCTCGCAAAGTCTCGCGCCATTCCGAGTCCGGCGGACGAAGTTGGCCAGCCCCACCCCCCAAGGCTATAGCCCACCCATTTTTTTGGCCTTTTTCCGCTGGACGAACTTGGCGGCCCGGCCTTCGGGCGGGTATTTTTGGGCGCGGCTTTGCCCGCAGCCTATTTTTGGCACACGGAGGCCCCTCGCAAAGTCTTGCGGCATTCCGAGTCCGGCGGACGAAGTTGGCCAGCCCCACCCCCCAAGGATATAGCCGACCTGTTTTTGTGGCCTTTTTCCGCTGGACGAACTTGGCACCCCGGACTTCGGGTGGTTATTTTTGGGCGCGGCTGTAACCGCGGCCTATTTTTGTCACACGGAGGCCCCTCACGAAGTCTCGCGCCATTCCGAGTCCGGCGGACGAAGTTGGCCAGCCCCATCCCCAAAGGCTATAGCCCACCCGTTTTTGTGGACTTTTTCTGCTGGACGAACTTGGCGCCACGGCCTCCGGGCGGTTATTTTTGGGCGCGGCTGTGTCCGCGGTCTATTTTTGGCACACAGAGGCCCCTCGCAAAGTCTCGCGCCATTCTGAGTCCGGCGGACGAAGTGGGCCAGCCCAACCCCCCAAGCCTATAGCCCACCCGTTTTTGTGGCCTTTTTCCGCTGTACGAACTTGGCGCCCCGGCCTTCGGGCGGTTCTTTTTGGGCGTGGCTGTGCCCGCGGCCTATTTTTGGCACACGGAGGCCCCTCGCAATGTCTCGCGCCATTCCGAGTCCGGGGGACGAAGTTGGCCAGCCCCACCCCCCAAGGCTATAGCCCACCCGTTTTTGTGGCCTTTTTCCGCTGGACGACCTTGGCGCCCCGGCCTTCGGGTTGTTATTTTTGGGCGTGGCTTTGTCCGCGGCCTATTTTTGGCGCACGGAGGCCCCTCGCAAAGGCTCGCGCCATTCCGAGTCCGGCGGAGGAAGTTGGCCAGCCCCACCCCCCAAGGCTATAGCCCACCCGTTTTTGTGTGGCCATTTTCCGCTGGACGAACTTGGCGCCCCGGCCTTCGGGCGGTTATTTTTGGGCGCAAGTGTGTCCGCGGCCTATTTTTGGCACACAGAGGCCCCTCGCAAAGTCTCGCGCCATTCTGAGTCCGGCGGACGAAGTGATTCAGCCCCACCCCCCAAGGCTATAGCCCACCCGTTTTTGTGGCCTTTTTCTGCTGGACGAACTTGGCGCCACGGCCTTCGGGTGGTTATTTATAGGCGCGGCTGTGTCCGCGGCCTATTTTTGGGACATAGAGGCCCCTCGCAAAGTCTCGCGCCATTCTGAGTCCGGCGGACGAAGTGGGCCTGCCCCACCCCCCAAGCCTATAGCCCACCCGTTTTTGTGGCCTTTTTCCGCTGTACGAACTTGGCGCCCCGGCCTTAGGGCGGTTCTTTTTGGGCGTGGCTGTGCCCGCGGCCTATTTTTGGCACACGGAGGCCCCTCGCAATGTCTCGCGCCATTCCGAGTCCGGGGGACGAAGTTGGCCAGCCCCACCCCCCAAGGCTATAGCCCACCCATTTTTGTGGCCTTTTCCCGCTGGACGAACTTGGTGCCCCGGCCTTCGGGAGGTTAGTTTTGGGCGCGGCTATGCCCGCGGCCTATATTTGGCAAACGGAGGCCCCTCCCAAAGTCTCGCGCCATTCCGAGTCCGGCGGACGAAGTCGGCCAGCCCCACCCCCCAAGGCTATAGCCCACCCGTTTTGGTGGCCTTTTTCCGCTGGACAAACTTGGCGACCCGGCGTTCGGGCGGTTATTTTTTGACGCGGCTGTGCCCGCGGCCAATTTTTGGCACACGGAGGCCCCTCGCAAAGGCTCGCTCCATTCCGAGTGCGGCGGACGAAGTTGGTCAGCCCCACCCCCCAAGGCTATGGCCCACGCGTTTTGTGGCCTTTTTCCGCTGGACGAACTTGGCGCCCGCCTTCGGGCGGTTATTTTTGGGCGCGGCCGTGCCCATGCGGCTTATTTTTACACACAGAGGCCCCTCGCAAAGTCTCGCGCCATTCCGAGTCCGCGGACGAAGTTGGCCAGCCCCACCCCCAAGGCTATAGCCCACCTGTTTTTGTGGCCTTTTTCTGCTGGACGAACTTGGCGCCCGGGCTTCGAGCGGTTATTTTTGGCGCAGCTGTGCCCAAGGGCCTTTTTTTGGCACACGGAGGCCCCTCGCGAAGTCTCGCGCCATTCCGAGTCCGGCGGACGAAGTTGGCCAGCCCCACCCCCCAAGGCTATAGCCCAACCGTTTTTGTGGCCTTTTTCTGCTGGACGAACTTGGCGCCACGGCCTTCGGGCGGTTAGTTTTGGGCGCGGCTGTGTCCGCGGCCTATTTTTGGCACACAGAGGCCCCTCACAAAGTCTCGCGCCATTCTGAGTCCGGCGGACGAAGTGGGCCAGCCCCACCCCCCAAGCCTATAGCCCACCCGTTTTGGTGGCCTTTTTCCGCTGGACAAACTTGGCGACCCGGCGTTCGGGCGGTTATTTTTTGACGCGGCTGTGCCCGCGGCCTATTTTTGGCACACGGAGGCCCCTCGCAAAGGCTCGCTCCATTCCGAGTGCGGCGGACGAAGTTGGTCAGCCCCACCCCCCAAGGCTATGGCCCACGCGTTTTTGTGGCCTTTTTCCACTGGACGAACTTGGCGCCCCGGCCTTCGGGCGGTTATTTTTGGGCCCGGCCGTGCCCGCGGCTTATTTTTGGCACACAGAGGCCCCTCGCAAAGTCTCGCGCCATTCCGAGTCCGGCGGACGAAGTTGGCCAGCCCCACCCCCCAAGGCTATAGCCCACCCATTTTTGTGGCCTTTTTCCGCTGGACGAACTTGGCGGCCCGGCCTTCGGGCGGGTATTTTTGGGCGCGGCTTTGCCCGCGGCCTATTTTTGGCACACGGAGGCCCCTCGCAACGTCTTGCGCCATTCCGAGTCTGGCGGACGATGTTGGCCAGCCCCACCCCCCAAGGATATAGCCGACCTGTTTTTGTGGCCTTTTTCCGCTGGACAAACTTGGCGACCCGGCGTTCGGGCGGTTATTTTTTGACGCGGCTGTGCCCGCGGCCTATTTTTGGCACACGGAGGCCCCTCGCAAAGGCTCGCTCCATTCCGAGTGCGGCGGACGAAGTTGGTCAGCCCCACCCCCCAAGGCTATGGCCCACGCGTTTTTGTGGCCTTTTTCCGCTGGACGAACTTGGCGCCCCGGCCTTCGGGCGGTTATTTTTGGGTGCGGCCGTACCCGCGGCTTATTTTTGGCACACAGAGGCCCCTCGCAAAGTCTCGCGCCATTCCGAGTCCGGCGGACGAAGTTGGCCAGCCCCACCCCCCAAGGCTATAGCCCACCTGTTTTTGTGGCCTTTTTCTGCTGGACGAACTTGGCGCCCCGGCCTTCGGGCGGTTATTTTTGGGCGCAGCTGTGCCCGCGGCCTATTTTTGGCACACGGAGGCCCCTCGCGAAGTCTCGCGCCATTCCGAGTCCGGCGGACGAAGTTGGCCAGCCCCACCCCCCAAGCCTATAGCCCACCCGTTTTTGTGGCCTTTTTCCGCTGTACGAACTTGGCGCCCCGGCCTTCGGGCGGTTCTTTTTGGGCGTGGCTGTGCCCGCGGCCTATTTTTGGCACACGGAGGCCCCTCACAATGTCTCGCGCCATTCCGAGTCCGGGGGACGAAGTTGGCCAGCCCCACCCCCCAAGGCTATAGCCCACCCATTTTTGTGGCCTTTTCCCGTTGGACGAACTTGGTGCCCCGGCCTTCGGGCGGTTAGTTTTGGGCGCGGCTATGCCCGCGGCCTATATTTGGCAAACGGAGGCCCCTCGCAAAGTCTCGCGCCATTCCGAGTCCGGCGGACGAAGTCGGCCAGCCCCACCCCCCAAGGCTATAGTCCACCCGTTTTCGTGGCCTTTTTCCGCTGGACAAACTTGGCGACCCGGCGTTCGGGCGGTTATTTTTTGACGCGGCTGTGCCCGCGGCCTATTTTTGGCACACGGAGGCCCCTCGCAAAGGCTCGCTCCTTTCCGAGTGCGGCGGATGAAGTTGGTCAGCCCCACCCCCCAAGGCTATGGCCCACGCGTTTTTGTGGCCTTTTTCCACTGGACGAACTTGGCGCCCCGGCCTTCGGGCGGTTATTTTTGGGCGCGGCCGTGCCCGCGGCTTATTTTTGGCACACAGAGGCCCCTCGCAAAGTCTCGCGCCATTCCGAGTCCGGCGGATTTGAGTTGGACAGCCCCACCCCCCAAGGCTATAGCCCACCCATTTTTGTGGCCTTTTTCCGCTGGACGAACTTGGCGGCCCGGCCTTCGGGCGGGTATTTTTGGGCGCGGCTTTGCCCGCGGCCTATTTTTGGCACACGGAGGCCCCTCGCAAAGTCTTGCGCCATTCCGAGTCCGGCGGACGATGTTGGCCAGCCCCACCCCCCAAGGATATAGCCGACCTGTTTTTGTGGCCTTTTTCCGCTGGACGAACTTGGCGCCCCGGACTTCGGGCGGTTATTTTTGGGCGCGGCTGTGCCCGCGGCCTATTTTTGTCACACGGAGGCCCCTCGCGAAGTCTCGCGCCATTCCGAGTCCGGCGGACGAAGTTGGCCAGCCCCAGCCGCGCCCTATTTTTGGCACACGGAGGACCCTCGTAAAGGCTCGCGGCATTCCGAGTCCGGCAGACGAAGTTGGCCAGCCCCACGCCCAAAGGCTATAGCCCACCCGTTTTTGTGGCCTTTTTCCGCTGGACGAACTTGGCGCCCCGGCTTCGGGCGGGTATTTTTGGGCGTGGCTGTGTCCGCGGCCTATTTTTGGCACACGGAGGCGCCTCGTAAAGTATCGTGCCATTCCGAGTCCGGCGGACGAAGTTGGCCAGCCCCAGACGCGACCTATTTTTGGCACACGGAGGTGCCTCACAAAGTGTCGCGCTATTCCGAGTCCGGCGGACGAAGTTGGCCAGCCCCACCCCCCAAGGCTATAGCCCACCCATTTTTGTGGCCTTTTACCGCTCGACGAAGTTGGCGCCCCGGCCTTCGGGCGGGTATTTTTGGGTGCGGCAGTGCCCGCGGCCTATTTTTGGCACGCGGAGGCCGCTCGCTAAGTCTCACTCCATTCCGAGTCCGGCGGACGAAGTTGGCCAGCCCCTCCCCCCAAGGCTATAGCCCACCCGTTTTTTGGCCATTTTTCCGCTGGGGGGTTTGGGCGCGCCGACCTTCGGGGGGCTATTTTTGGGCGCGGCTGTGCCCCCGGCCTGTTTTTGGCACGCGGAGGCCGCTCGCAAAGTCTCACCCCATTCCGAGTCCGGCGGACGAAGTGGGCCAGCCCCTCACCCCCAGGGTATAACCCACCCATGTTTTGGCCATTTTTCCGCTGGGGGGTTTGGGCGCGCCAACCTTCGGGGGGTTATTTTTGGGCGCTGCTGTGCCCGCGGCCTATTTTTGGCACGCGGAGGCCGCTCGCAAAGTCTCCTCCCATTCCGAGTCCGGCGGATTTGCTGGCCAGCCCCTCCCCCAAGGCTATAGCCCACCCGTTTTTGGCCATTTTTCCGCTGGACGAACTTGGCACCCCTGCCTTCGGGTGGTTATTTTTAGTCGAGGCTGTGCCCATCTGCCTATTTTTAGCACGCGGAGGCCGCCGCAAAGTCTAGCCCCATTCCGAGTCCTGGCGGACGAGTTGGCCAGCCCTCCCCAAGGCTATAGCCCACCCGTTTTTTGCCATTTTTCCGCTGGGGGTTTGGGCGCGCCGACCTTCGGGGTTATTTTGGGCGCGGCAGTGCCCAAGGCCTATTTTTGTCACGCGGAGGCCGCTTGCAATGTCTCACCCCCGCCCGAGTCCGCGGACGGCGGTGGGCCAGCCCCTCCCCCCAAGGCTATAGCCCACCCGTTTTTTGGTCATTTTTCCGCTGGGGGGTTTGGGCGCGCTGACCTTCGGGGGGTTATTTTTGGGCGCTGCTGTGCCCGTGGCCTATTTTCGGCACGCGGAGGCCGCTCACAAAGTCTCGTCCCATTCCGAGTCCGGCGGACGAAGTTGGCCAGCCCTTCCCCCCAAGGCTATAGCCCACCCGTTTTTTGGCCATTTTTCCGCTGGACGAACTTGGCACCCCGGCCTTCGGGTGGTTATTTTTGGTCGAGCCTGTGCCCGCTGCCTATTTTTAGCACGCGGAGGCCGCTTGCAAAGTCTAGCCCCATTCCGAGTCCGGCGGACGAAGTTAGCCAGCCCCTCCCCCCAAGGCTATAGCCCACCCGTTTTTTTGCCATTTTTCCGCTGGGGGGTTTGGGCGCGCCGACCTTCGGGGGGTTATTTTTGGGCGTGTCTGTGCCCGCGGCCTATTTTTGGCACGCGGAGGCCATTTGCAAAGTCTCGCCCCATTCCGAGTCCGGCGGACGAAGTTGGCCAGCCCCTCCCCCCAAGGCTATAGCCCACCCGTTTTTTGGCCATTTTTCCGCTGGGGGGTTTAGGCGCGCCGACCTTCGGGGGGTTATTTTTGGGCGTGTCTGTGACCGCGGCCTATTTTTGGGACGCGGAGGCCGCTCACAAAGTCTCTCGCCATTCCGAGTCCGGGCGGACGGCGGGGCCAGCCCCTCCCCCCAAGGCTATAGCCCACCCGTTTTTTGGTCATTTTTCCGCTGGGGGGTTTGGGCGCGCCGACCTTCGGGGGGTTATTTTTGGGAGCGGCTGTGCCCACGGCCTATTTTTGGCACGCGGAGGCCGCTCGCAAAGTCTCGCCCCATTCCGAGCCCAGCGGACGAAGTTGGCCAGCCCCTACCCGCAAGGCTATAGCCCACCCGTTTTTTTGCCATTTTTCCGCTGGGGGGTTTGGGCGCGCCGACCTTCGGGGGGCTATTTTTGGACGCGGCTGTGTCCGTGGCCTATTTTTGGCACGCGGAGGCCGCTCGCAAAGACTCGCCCCATTCCGAGTCCGGCGGACGAAGTTGGCCAGCCCCTCCCCCCAAGGCTATAGCCCACCCGTTTTTTGGCCATTTTTCCGCTGGACGAACTTGGCGCCCCAGCCTTCGGGCGGTTATTTTTGGGCGCGCCTGTGCTCACGGCCTATTTTTGTCACGCAGAGGCCTCTCTCAAAGTCTCGCCCCATTCCGAGTCCGGCGGACGAAGTTGGCCAGCCCCTCCCCCCAAGGCTATAGCCCACCCGTTTTTTGGCCATTTTTCCGCTGGGGGGTTTGGACGCGCCGACATTCGGGGGGCTATTTTTGGGGGCGACTGTGCCCGCGGCCTATTTTTGGCACACGGAGGCCGCTCGCTAAGTCTTGCCCCATTCCGAGTCCGGCGTACGAAGTTGGCCAGCCCCTCCCCCCAAGGCTATAGCCCACCCGTTTTTTGGCCATTTTTCCGCTGGGGGGTTTGGGCGCGCCGACCTTCGGGGGGCTATTTTTGGGTGCGGCTGTGCCCCCGGCCTTTTTTTGGCGCGCGGAGCTGCTCGCAAAGTCTCGCCCCATTCCGAGTCCGGCGGACGAAGTGGGCCAGCCACTCCCCCCAAGGCTATAACCCACCCGTGTTTTGGCCATTTTTCCGCTGGGGGGTTTGGGCGCCCCGGCCTTTGGGCGGTTATTTCTGGGCATTGCCTTGCCCGCGGCCTATTTTTGCCACGCGGAGGCTGCTCGCAAAGTCTCGCCCCATTCCGCGTCCGGCGGACGAAGTTAGCCAGCCCCTCCCCCCAAGGCTATAGCCCACCCGTTTGTTGCCCATTTTTCCGCGGGGGGGTTTGGGCGCGCCGACCTTCAGAGCGTTATTTTTGGCGCGGCTGTGCCCGCGGACTATTTTTGGCACGCGGAGGCCGCTCGCAAAGTCTCACCCCATTCCGAGTCCGGCGGACGAAGTTGGCCAGCCCCTCCCCCTAAGGCTATAGCCCACCCGTTTTTTGGCCATTTTTCCGCTGGACGAACTTGGCGCCCCAGCCTTCGGGCGGTTATTTTTGGGCGCGCCTGTGCTCACGGCCTATTTTTGTCACGCGGAGGCCTCTCTCAAAGTCACGCCCCATTCCGAGTCCGGCGGACGAAGTCGGCCAGCCCCTCCCCCCAAGGCTATAGCCCACCCGTTTTTTGGCCATTTTTCCGCTGGGGGGTTTGGACACGCCGACCTTCGGGGGGCTATTTTTGGGGGCGGCTGTGCCCGCGGCCTATTTTTGGCACGCGGAGGCCGCTCGCTAAGTCTCGCCCCATTCCGAGTCCGGCGGACGAAGTTGGCCAGCCCCTCCCCCCAAGGCTATAGCCCACTCGTTTTTTGGCCATTTTTCCACTGGGAGGTTTGGGCGCGCCGACCTTCGGGGGGCTATATTTGGGCGCGGCTGTGCCCCCGGCCTATTTTTGGCGCACGGACGCCGCTCGCAAAGTCTCGGCCCATTCCGAGTCCGGCGGACGAAGTTGGCCAGCCCCTCCCCCAAGGCTATAACCCACCCGTGT